>JAJOZX010011609.1:0-112500 GCA_023014485.1 Bathynomus jamesi | reverse complement strand
CGCATTTGTCGAACGCTTTGGCAAAGTCTGTGTATAGTTTTCATCTGTGTATAGTTTTCATAGTTTTCATAGTTTTCATTACTTTCAAGTGCATCAGTAATGTTGTTGTTGTGTTCCATCAGTTGTGATAGGCATGATCTGTCTGACCGAAACCCATGTTGGTTAGCATTGAATTTTTTCCGAGTTTCCAAAAAGTCGTAGATTTTCTGTCTAACTATTCTTTCAAATATTTTGGTGAGATGAGATGTAAGTGACACTGGCCCGTAGTTTTTGGCCTCGGATCGATCTCCTCCTCTACATATTGGGACTACTATGTTCGCGCTCTTCAGGAAGCCCGGTATTTCTCCCGTGTCTAGTGATTGTCTCCATATCCAATATAGGGGCTCAGCGATTGCATTCTTGCAGTTTTTGATCAGTGTGGCATTCAATTTATCCGGTCCTACCACTGAGTGTGCTTTTAGTTTCCCTATGACTTGTGTAATATTGTCCGGCGTAAAGTCGAAATCTGTTATCCTTTCCCCTTATGGTTATTCTTCAAAGAACGCGTTTCTATCGCATATCAGTTTGTCAGTTTTTGGGATACTGAAAGATGATTCGTACTGAGCTCTTAATATTTCGGATATTTCTGTTAGATCATCAGATAAAGCCCTGTTCTCGTTTTTCAGAGGTTTTTCGACTTCGTTTTTGCAAAATTATAGAAGTACTTTGAGTTAACCTTTATCGCTTCTATAGCGTCGTCGTCGTCGTCTTCTGTATTCTTCTCAATTAGTTGCTGTATGACGTTATCGATACTCTGCAGTTTATCATTTAATATTTTCCTGATGTTACTTTTACAGTTACTTAGTTTTGCAGTCACTCTCTTTCTCTTTCGGAACAATGACCTCTTTTGACTCTCGAACCTGCTTCTCTTTCCTCTTTGCTGTATTTTTGGGACATGTGTTTCCACAATTTCCAGCGTCTTCTCCTCTAAAGTTATTAGCATCTCTTCCGTTGTCTTGGCCTCGAAAATGGTTTTCCAATCTATTACTTCCATGCTGGATGCAACATCTTCCCAGTTTATAGCTTTGGAGTGAAAATTAAAAATTTCGAATTTGCTTCTTTCTGTTGTTCGTGTTCTTTCCTTTCCTGTTGCTTTTATATTGGTTATTTCAATGTTGTGGTCCGATATTATAGTTGGGGATATTTCTACATTATATATATATATATATATATATATATATATATATATATTATATATATATATATAGGGTGTCCCAAAAAAAACTATATACTCTTTGTAGCATCATATATTTTATAATTTAAAAAAAAAACCAATATATTGTTATAGCAATTGCCAATGAAAGGTAAATTATAATCTAAGTGATCAAAATGTTATAGCGAGTTGTTTGCATATAAAATTTAATTAACTACGCCAAGTGCTCAAAATGTTCTCCGGCGGCATGAATGCACTTTTGAATGCGTCGACTAAGCCTAGCCTTGTTTTATCAAAGGCCTTGTAATGGCGAAGCCTATGGACCGAACGTAGTCTAGTCACTCACTAGCTTGCTTCGGACTTAGCCTACGCACTCATTCCACGATACAAACTCTACAGCATTCAACTTTATTCAGTTCAGCAAAAGAACCCATGTTGCGTAAACGTTTGACACGAGCAACGAAGAAGTGTTCTGAAATGGTTTTGGAAATTTGAGAATGTGTCAGAAGTCCAGCGGCAATGGATCCGGGAATTTAGTACAAAGCCACCGACACGTCTCGCCATTACAAGCATCCATGACAAGTTTGAGGCAGAGGGATCTGCTCAAGATATGCACAAGCGAAGATCTGGACGACGCAAATCAAGTGCGAGTGATGAAAACTCCGTTTTAGTGTTGCAAAAATTTAATCGATCACCACAGAAATCAGTTAGGCAATGCGCCCGTGAGACCGGAATCAGCAAATCAGGTGTTCACCGGATTTTAAAGTCGGCAAAATGGAAAAGCTACATTCCAAGTCTGTTACACGCCATGACTGAAGATGACCCTGATCGCAGACTCGAATTTTGTTAATGGTTTCAGTGAATGGAAGCCGAAGACGTACAGTTTGCCAACAAAATCGTGTGGTCTGATGAAGCTACCTTCAAGCTGAATGGCAAAGTAAATCGACACAACTGCAGGTACTGGTCACTTGATAATCCACACGTTTATGTGGATAAACATGTTAATTTACCAGGATTAACAGCATGGTGTGTTTTATCATCCAGGGGTTTGGTTGGACCATTTTTCTTTAATGGGACAGTTACCGGTGCCGCATATCTCGACATGCTGCGGACAGAAATTATACCTGCAGTTCGGAAGTTGTTTGGAAACGACGACTTTTACTTTCAACAAGATGGAGCCCCCCTCATTATCATTGTGATGTCAGAAGGTACCGCGATGAAACGTTGCCTAACCGTTGGATAGGACGAAGAGGAAGCGTTGAGTATCCTCCACGTTCACCGGACTTGACTCCACTTGATTTTTACTTGTGGGGCTACCTGAAGGATGCAGTTTATGGTACAAGACCTGCAACACTCGAACACCTTAAGGATGCAATTAGGGAAAAGTGCGGGACCATCACAGCATCCACATTAGTCCATGTCTGCGAATCAGTTAGTCGACGCATTCAAAAGTGCATTCATGCCGCCGGAGAACATTTTGAGCACTTGGCGTAGTTAATTAAATTTTATATGCAAACAACTCTCTATAACATTTTGATCACTTAGACTCTGTACTGAACGGACGCATTTCCTGAGCTCTCTGATTTTGCATCTACTTTTATATATTGCTGAGAATTTTACTTTTGGATAGTTTTGAATTTTATATACTTGCGTTTAAATTTACGTTGTTATAGTTAAGTAATTGATTTAGTGGTTTTTAGCGATTTAGAAGTTTACATAGCGTGCCGGCTTAATTTAACTTATACCTGTGACGGTTTAAATTTTTAACTCCGCGATGCCGTCGCAGAAAGCGTCGTGTGTTAGGTGTAGGGTTAACCGGTGGTATTCGGAATTTAAGGATTATAACGGCGGTCCAATGGCGATTACCGATAGATCAGTTTGTTTCTTTTGCGAGTTCATGGAGGAATTAGTTGACATAAAACGCAGTGTACGTGAGGTAGCGGATAGACTTGCAACGCTTGATGAAGGCAGGGTTAGGGCTACGGTTGACGGAAGCCGAACCAATACTAACGTTGAAGACGTTAGTAATTTGAAGGGTGAGGTGCGTAACTTAGTTTCTAGTTTAGGTAGCTTGTCGGGAAGGTTAGAGTTGAGGAAGAGGTTAAGGTTAGTCCGAGAGTAGTAGATAGCGAGGGATTTAGAGAGGTTAAGGGTGGAGCTAGGCCGCGTACATTAGGTGATAGGAATCCCCCTCCCCTATCGAGGTTTCGAACCCTTTCGCCCATTTGGAAAGGGACGTGAATGAGGGGGAAACTATTTTAATTGGGGACTCTTTAGTGCGCCACATGGACAAAGAGTTCGTTAAACGGAATCCAACCAATAGGAGGAGGGTCTGTCTCCCAGGGGCCAGGGTTGACAGAGTTAGAGACGAAGTGGATAGGGTTGACGTTGCTTCCCGTCACTCAATGTTGGTGACGATGGTAGGAGGCAACGACTCGTATAGGCCCGATACGAGAGTGCCTGACCTTTTGGAGAGATATAGGGGGTTAATTAGGTCCCTGAAGGCGAGGTCAGATAGGTCTTTAGTTCTAGGTATTAACCCTAGGCACGGTTTGGGTCTTAGAATTACGTCCAAAACAATATCTTTGAATAACAAATTAGAAGAGGTTTGTGCTGAGGAAAGTGTACCCTTCGTAAAGCTGTGGTCCGAATTCAATGATCCTAGCCTTTTTATAAAAGATGGGGGTGCATTTTAATGAAATAGGTAATGCTAGGCTAGGTAGGTTAATAGACGAAAACGTGCGAAAGCTGTATAGGTCGAAGCCTTCTTTAAACGTTGTGGGTCCGGGAAACGCGGGCCCGACGTGATAAATAGTTTAAAACGCGGGCCCGTGGTAAAAAATAACTTAAACGTCTTTTATTGCAACGCGCGTAGTATTAGAAACAAATTAAATGAATTTAAGGCGGTAATTTATTCCGGCAACTATGATATAGTTGCTATCACTGAAACTTGGTTAAATACCGTGACTCGGGACTTGTTGGGGGAACTTGATATACCGGGTTTTAAACTCTTTACTAATGATAGGTTACATAGATTTGGAGGCGGCGTTTTGCTGTACATTCGTAATTCCCTTAGGGCTATCGAGGTTAAGTTAGATTTTCCGGCAGCAATTAATGCGATCTGTGTTGAAGTTAGGGCGCGTAGTATTAGTTTTAATTTTGTTGTTGTTTATAGACCTCCCGTTCAACCTCTCGATATAGATACTAGATTTTACTCACTTCTTGGTAATTTTATTGACAATCGGAAATATAATTGTCGGAGACTTTAACTGCCCTAATGTTAATTACGAGAATTTTACGGGTAATGAAGAGGGTTTGAGACTGGTTGAGTTTATGGACGATAACTTTTACGACAGATAGTTACCGAACCAACGCGCGGTGATAATATCTTAGATTTGGTGATGACGAACGGCGAGAATATAGTCGAAGGTTTAGAAGTAGGCGAGAGTTTAGGATGTAGCGATCATCAAATTCTTAGGTTTAAGTTATTGGTAGAAAACACCCAGGATAGTAACGTAATAGAAGTCCCTGATTTTCGTAGGGCTAATTTTGATAGTTTTGCTGATAGGATGAGAGTAGTGGACTGGGATAACTTATTTATGGGTAATGACACAAATTTGCGTTGGGTGGCGTTTAAAGAAAGTTTTAGGAATATTGAAAGGGAGTTTATTCCTCGTAGGCCCAAGCGCGTTAGAAATCGTGGTAGGCCGAAGTGGTGGACACGGGAAGTACGCGAGTTCATAAACGAGCGTAATAGAGCGTATAGACTTAACAAGCGCAATGGCCAGGTAGCTAACTTTAATAGATATATCGAGCTTAGACGTCAGGTTAAAAGATCAGTTAGGAATGCTAAGCATAATTTAGAGATACTTATAGCTGCGGATAGTAAACATAATCCAAAAACGTTTTTTGAATACGTTAATAATCGTAAGCCGGTAAAAAATAACATAGGCCCTCTAGTGGATGTTAATGGCCTTTGGCTTCTGACGCTCCGGCGATGGCGGGTATTTTCAATAACTTTTTTGCGACAGTTTTTACCGTAGAAGACGTAAATAATGTCCCCGACGTTGACGATATCGTTCCATTTAGTAGCGAGACTATTTTAGATGAAATAACTGTTTACGAGGCTGAGATTGCGCATTATATCGATAGGCTAAAAGTTAGCAAGGCTCCAGGCCCTGACGCTTTTTTTCCCAGACATTTGAAAGATTTGAAAAACGTTATCGTAGGCCCCTTAACGAAGATTTTTAATCAGTCACTCGAAACGGAGATTATTCCTGAAGACCTCAAATTAGCAAACGTCACGCCTATTTTTAAAAAAGGCGACCGCGCAGTAGCTAGCAATTATAGGCCCATTAGCTTAACGTCAATTGTCGGTAAACTTTTGGAATCCGTAGTTAGGGATCGTATTATCGATCACTTAGAAAGTAGAGATTTGATTAATAGTAGTCAGCATGGGTTTCGACGCCATAGGTCTTGTTTAACTAATTTGTTAGAATTTTATAACGAAATAGTGCGCGAATACGATAGGCATAGAGCAGCTGACGTTATTTATTTAGATTTTAAAAAGGCGTTCGATACAGTTCCGCATAGGAGACTAATTGCGAAGGTCAAAGCGCACGGTATACGCGGTCAGGTAGCTAACTGGTTAGAAGAATGGCTTCGTGCTAGGAGACAGAGGTTCGTAGTTAATGGTAGTGAATCGGGGTGGTTAGATGTAGGTAGCGGTGTCCAACAGGGTTCAGTGTTAGGCCCATTGCTATTCGTCATTTACATTAACGACATAGACGTAGGATTGACTAGTAACGTTTCAAAATTCGCGGACGATACTAAAATAGGCGGTAAGGTTGTTAACGAGGACGATAGAAATAGGATCCAAGACGATGTAAATAGGATTATGGAGTGGACAGATAAGTGGCAGATGCAATTTAACGTAGACAAATGTAAAGTTTTGCATATAGGTTCTCGCAACAATAATTACGCGTACACGATGGATGATAGGGAGTTAGCGAGCGTTGACGAGGAAGTAGATTTAGGCGTACGCGTATCTAAGGATTTAAAGGTTAGGAACCAGTGCCTGGAGTCTTGCGCAAAAGCTAATAGGATGTTAGGCTTCATAGCGCGTAATTTCGAATTTAAATCGAAGGATATTATATTGCCCCTTTACAAGTCCCTAGTCAGGCCTCATTTAGAATATGCCGTTCAGTTTTGGTGCCCGTACTTGCGTGAGGATATTGATAGGTTAGAAAGGGTTCAGCGTCGTGCCACGAAACTAATTCCGTCATTGCGCAATAAGCCTTATCAAGATAGGATTAAAGAGTTAGACTTGTATTCACTCGAAACTAGGAGATTAAGGGGGGAGTTTATTGAAGTTTTCAAAATCGTTAATAACATCGATAACGTAAATTTTGACAAATTGTTCACTTTCGATAATAATAATACTCGCAATAACGGATTTAAGTTGCGTGGCAGACGTTTCATTACTAATATCGCTAAAAACTTCTTTACGTTTAAAGTAATCGATAAATGGAATAATCTTCCCGCGTCAGTCGTTCATTCTACCAGCGTTAATATGTTTAAGAACCGTCTTGACAGACATTTTAAAGGTATTAACGTTGTTTAAAATTAAAAAAGAAAGTTAACAACAGGAGCTCTGGTGTTGGTGCTCGAGGATGAGTCTGTTGACGATGAATGCCAGCTTGTGACATGCCAGCGTGTGATGCCAGCAATAAAAAAAAAAAAAAAAAAAAAAATTAGACTAACACGAACGTAGATGTAGCTCGTAGCGTAAACTAACCCACTTTTTGTTTAACTTTACCTACTTTTTTTTTTCTTATCTCCTTACTTTGCATGTTTCTAACTCTTTCCTTGCATGTTTGTAGTTTGCATGGTATGACAGTGAGTTAAGACTGTGTTTGCATGGTTTGTAAGCGTTCTTATTTTACTTCTTTTCATCTTTCACCCCTCTCCTATTTTCTCCGACTATTTTTCTGACTTGTCGGCAGTGGCCGGCGGATGATGATGGTGAGACTTTTTTCCTCTTTTTCTGAATGAATGTTAACCCACGAGTGATAGGTGTTGCTCCTTACTTAACCCCTTATTCTCTTCTCTTCTCTTAACCCCCTACTCTTTCCTTTCTCTCGGGCTAACCTTAGAGTGGATCTTAGGGTCTTTGTTAGCCTTAGCTTTTGTAGATCTTGTAGATTACTAATTTACCTTTCATTGGCAATTGATATAACAATATATTTTGTTTTTTTTAAATTATAAAATATATGATGCTAAAAAGAGTATATAGTTTTTTTGGGACACCCTGTATATATATATATTAATATATATATATATATATATATATATATAATATATATTATTATATATTATATATATATAAAAGGCAGGCGCTCTGGACCACAAGCTGCCAAGCGCCAAAATTTAAAAAAATGGGGAAAAATGCAGTTAAAGTTAAACTTTTGAACCAATAATGATATTTGATTGTTTTTCGACCGTACGTGCAGGTCCACAATCTGCTCCCTGACTCACCCACGGGATAGAGGAAGGGTGGGGGAATATAGTGGTATAAATAACTCGCTTCTGGTCCCACTGAGGCTTGGCAGGTTGTGGTCCGGAGTGCCACACACACACACACACACACACACACACACACACACACGAGTGTATATACTAATAATATAAATAGCCCTCTCTCTTCCCCTAGTTCCCAACCCTTCGTTCGAGTGCGAACTGGAGCCCATTGAGAAAAGCAAAGACCTGTCTACCAGTAATAACAAGCAATAAGTTTTCTGTTTTAGGTTTCGAAGATGCTGATGAACCGGAAATACGACTCGTTGGCGATTCCATTGTTCGAGGGCAGCTCGAGGAATTCTGTGGGAGAAACCCTCGTCGTAGGCGCCGTTACTGCTACCCTGGTGCAAGGGTGGAGGATATAACTAATAGTGTTGACCATTTTACAGACGGTACCACCGAGGACACAACGTATGTTATTCATGTCGGTACTAATAACGTTTTAAATTCTAGATCGGAAGAACTGCTGGCTAGGTACAGGGACTTATTAGAGCGATTAAAGGAGAAAACTAATAAGATTGTTTTAACAGGTATACTTCCTCGAATTATCCAACGAAGCGATTTCTACCGAAAGGCGACCTATATTAAAAATAACCTAAAGTCTCTTTGCCAACAGGAAGGAGTGCATTTTGCAAATTTTGGAACAGTTTCTACGGCAGGAGGGACTTGTTCCTCGAAGATGGACTTCATCTAATGAAGTTCGAGCTGCGCGTTTAGGAAGACTATTTCATAATACTGTCTTCTTTTCAGGCTGCCGTAACCCGAACGGTCCCAGCGTAAATTCCACAAATTTCCCCGCGCTCGCGAAGGTGTCGCAATTACAAACAATTTGAAGGTTCTATCCTTAAATGCTCGTAGCCTACGAAATAAAATAAACGAATTTTTTCTTTAATTGCTTGTAAAGACTATGATTTAATTGCGATAAATGAATCGTGGCTTAGCACTGAAACACGTGACTTTGTAGGGGAGTATCAAATTAAAGGTTATAGACTTTTTGTTAAAAACAGAATAGGTAGGTGAGGAGGCGGTGTTATGTTGTATATCAAAGATAATATTGCGAACGTCATAGAAGTAAAGCACGGAATTCCAGAACCGATAGATTCGACTATAGCAGAACTTAAATTTAACGATTTCAAACTTCTTGTTGCGGTTATATATAGGCCCCCAAATCAAACAGCTGATACGGACGAAGCGTTATATCGTGAACTAAAGAGAATAATCGGTAGTGAGCAGGCTTTAGTTATGGGTGACTTTAATTGCGCCAACGTGAATTACGATACAATGCAGGGAGACGCGGAAGGTAATCGTTTAGTTAATTTTCTCGAGGATAGCTTTCTTATTCAAAAGGTTGGGGAACCTACGAGGTTGGACAGTATTTTAGATTTAGTAATAACTACGGATGATAGGCTAATTACTGATCTTCAAGTAATAGAACCGTTGAGCAATAGCGATCACAATATGGTAGAGTTTGTCCTCTCAGTAAGTCACTCGAAACCAACTAACTCGACTAAAATTCCTAACTTCCAGCACGCAGACTTTAGTAAATTTCGAAATAAATTTTCACACGTCAATTGGGAAAACGTAATGGGGAACTCCAACGCAAAACTAATGTGGGAATCGTTCGTAACGGTATTTAGGACTATAAATGAGGAATGTGTACCGTACAAAATTAAGCGTGCGAAAGTAAACAACAAGCCCTTGTGGTTTACTTCTAGAGTACGAGACATTATAAAGAGTAGAGATAGGGCTTATAGGCAACATAAGTGCGATAAAGACAATTTGTTACGAAACAACTACATATCTCTGAGGCGTGAAGCGAAAAGTGTAATAAAAAAGTCCAAGCGCGAATTTGAAATCTCCATAGCTCGTGACGGTAAAGAAAACCCGAAGCGATTCTTTCAATACGTCAATAATAGAAATCCAGTAAAAAGTGTCTTAGGTCCATTGAAAAATGTAAATGGAGATCTAGTCTCTGAAAACAAGGAAATGGCTACCTTGCTAAACGAATTTTTTACGTCAGTTTTTACTATAGAAGATGTAACGAATATCCCTACGGTCATAGACATAATACCTTTTGATAATGGTAATATTTTAGATAATATTGTCGTCAGTGAAGGGGAAGTAATGCGCTATATTGATAAAATGAAAACGCGTAAATCACCGGGTCCGGATTCCATATATCCCATACAACTAAAAGAATTAAAAGATAGCATTGTTGTGCCGCTAACAAAGATTTTTAATGCGTCTATTTCTCAGGGGTGCGTGCCAGATAATTTCAAGTTAGCAAACGTAACACCTATCTTTAAGAAAGGCGATAAAGGTGCGGCGGGAAATTATAGGCCAATCAGTTTAACGTCTGTTGTAGGTAAGCTACTGGAATCAATAATTAGGGATCGTATAGTCGAACACTTAGAAGTGCATAATCTGGTTAGAAATACGCAGCACGGTTTTAGGCGAAACAAATCTTGCTTAACTAATCTTTTAGAATTTTTCCAAAGCGTGGTTGACGTTTACGATAGACATCGGGCGGTTGATGTAGTGTATTTAGATTTTCAAAAAGCGTTTGACACCGTGCCGCACAAAACTCATTGAAAAAACTAAGGCTCATGGAATCAGGGGTGTAGTAATAAATTGGCTAGAAGAGTGGTTGCGAGGCAGGAAACAGAGGGTGGTCGTTGATGGAGCGGAGTCGTGTTGGGCTAATGTAGCGAGTGGCGTTCCTCAGGGTTCTGTATTGGGCCCCTTGCTTTTTCTTATATATATTAACGATTTAGATGTCGGCCTAGTCAGTACAGTTTCAAAGTTTGCGGATGACACGAAGCTGGGTGGTAGGGCGATTAATGACGAAGATAGAGGTAAAATTCAGGAAGATCTGAATAAAATCGTTGATTGGTCAGTCACATGGCAAATGAGATTTAACGTGGATAAGTGCAAAATTTTGCATATAGGTTCGCGTAACGGTAATTTTGCGTATAGTATGTCAGGGAAAGATTTAACAAGCGTAGAGCAGGAAAAAGATTTAGGAGTTATAGTCACTGGTGATTTAAAAGTAGCGAAACAAAGTACAGCAGCGGTCAATAAGGCGAACAAAGTGTTAGGTTTTATAGCTCGAAATTTTGAGTACAAATCGCGCGATATTATAGTTCCTCTTTATAAATCATTAGTTAGACCCCATTTGGAGTACGCGGTCCAATTTTGGAATCCGCATATGCCCAAAGATATAGACAAAATCGAAGGAGTTCAAAGACGAGCAACTAAGATGATTCCGTCTCTTAGGTCAAAGTCGTACGAGGATAGGCTTAAGGAGTTAAAATTGACTACTCTCGAGACTAGGAGGTTAAGGGGTGATTTAATCCAGGTTTTCAAAATTATGAATGGGTTTGATAACGTAGATAGAGATAGCTTTTTCGAAATATCTCAATATAATAGGACTAGAAATAACGGGTGTAAGTTGACAAGTAGAAGGTTCGAGACAGCAGTTGCGAAAAACTTTTTTACGCATAGAATAGTAAATACCTGGAATAGTTTGCCGGTAGAAGTAATTATTAGCACGTCTATAAACATGTTTAAAAATAGATTAGACGCGCATGTTGATAGAAAGGGTATAGTTTAAGATAGTAAAATTAAGGCTTTGTGGGGATAGATCCCACAGCTCAACACAAGTGTTGTGGGATATAGGGAGGCAGCGTCTTGGATTAGGGGATACTCTCTGTCCTTACACACCCCATTTAAAGAGATTCCTCTGCCGAGCGGTGCCCCCCATAGTACTGTGAGGTATTGAAAAACTCATGATCTTCACTTGCTCCACAAACACCTTTAAATGGGAGACCCATAATGGGTGCACACACATTTCTACATTACTGTACAGTCTTTACAGCCACACCTACACGTTTCCTCGTAAGTGTATATATTGTAATGTATATGGTTGTAAATTTTGACTTGGTCCGTAATCGATATGGACCGTGACTTGATGGATACCGTAATGAAATTGACTGGATTCTTTGGATCTGGTATATTTGCATGTCCGTTATAAATAGATATAGAGTGTAACATTTGTGGATAGTAGTCTATTATGACTTGATCCTCTGGATCCAGAGATTCTATCTTTAGTTTTAAATCGATAATTAATTAGTTTTAAATTGATAATTATTAGTTTCGTAAAAATTGGTCGTTGCCAATTTACCGGCAGTTTTACATAAATTTCTTATGTTCTTGTGGTTCGGAAACCCACGTAAAATTGTAGGTCCCTCCGCCACCACGGAGGACATACACAATACACGATTACGAACACAGTTAGGTAGACCAGCCATGAGTGGATCCTAGAGTCTTTGTTGGTCTGAAACATTATAACATTATATATATATATATATATATATATATATATATATATATATATATATATATATATATATAATATACAGTATATATGGGATGAATTTCACTCTTAAACACGTGAAATGAATGAATGATTGAAACCTACAAGGAAAAGAAAAATATTTCAAGGCCTTTCGTGTATTCAGCAATACGCCTCATCAGGGAAACTTTTTCTTTAGAATTCCTTGACGAGGTGTATTGCTGAATACACGAAAGGCCTTGGAATACATTTTTTCTTTCTTGTGGGTTTCCATCATTTATATAACCTTCATTAACCTTGGTTTTGCTTCCGCCAGAATTGTTCATTCTGACGAAGGTCAAGTTTGTCACTCCACCTTAGACCTACAGTTTAACGTGGAATTCGAACCACGCCCCACCAGCATCCCAGCGTCTTAACCACTAGGCTACCCAGGGAACCCATTTATTTACCAACCAATTTTTATTTTATTGTTTGTGAAGGATGAACAGCTGGGTTTTGCTGCTCGCCGCCTGCCTGCCGTCACCGGGTCTAGATCCCGGGGCCGATGGATTTGTAGTCAGCGACGCCTAAGGGGGGGTCTAAATTTTCTTCTTATCCTAAAGGAGTTATTTTTTTGTCCTCGATGAACGAAAGTGAAAATGTAAAAAGGAAGCTGAAATAATATTTATTTTATTAATAATAACACTGTACAACAGTGAAAAAAAAAAGGAAATGAGATAGTCATTTTATGACTAATTATATGCGTAGATTGCGAAAATAACTTATTTGTATCACCCACCGATTTATGAAAATGACCCTATTTCAGTGTATCATTTTGAGAACCATTGGTTTTCTGAACGCATCTTTTACATTTTGTTCAGTCATGCATATATGCTGTGGTGGTGGTGGTCGGCTGTGTTTCCACTTTGATTTTATGAAAAATTTCTTTCATTAATCATTTAAAACAAAATTGTCAGCCATATTTTATCATAAATCGGTGCTATAAGTGAGTATTATTGAGTAACAGCTATCAAATTATGTATATTTCACCGACAACGTCTATATTGTGGGAAATTGCAAATTGATCTATAATTTTCTTATTTTACAGGTTTTTATTGATATGCTACAATGCCTACAGAGTACAAAAATTCGCCAGACAGTTTTGTTATATTTGTGGGACATTAACGTTAAAACAGTATAAAAGAAAGTGACTTCTCATGTGAAAAAGCTTTATGAATTATACTTCGCATGCAAAGTTGGTGATCAGGACAAGCACTGGGCGTCTCATATCTGCTGTGAGAGATGTACAGTGCTTACAAGAAGTCTCGCGCCTCTGTCTTGTCCCAAGCTAGTCTGTTAGGTATAAAATGGGCGGGCCTTATGGCAGCGGAGGTGTGTTCGGATTGGTGCACATAATTGCTCTAACCCATCAATGACGTCCACATTATCTTTGTGTTGATCACTCTATCTATTTATATATAGAGACATACTGTATATAGATATATATAGAGTAATGCAGGGGATAATGTGTGTCAGTCCCAGCTATGGTAGTTGTCTTACAATTAACAGTCCCAAGTGCAAGTTACGTTAACACCTCCACATAAACTACCCTGGACTAAAAATAACATACGTGAAGCCCTTACCCAGAAACCATTTAAAAGGTGTGATTTAAAAGCTCTCTCTCTCTCTCTCTCTCTCTCTCTCTCTCTCTCTCTCCTCTCTCTCTCTCTCTCTCTCTCCTCTCTCTCTCTCTCTCTGCATCCCATCAGAGGTCTTCAGCAGGGACATCGGCAATGTATCCATATAACGTTAATAATAACCGAAACTCGGGGAAAATATACTCTCTGCCTTCCGCTCTATCCCAAATCCTTTTCTCTTAGTAACCTCTTAATACAAACTAATCTATCATATTTTGCGACTTTTTAAACTCTGGTAGAATTCAATTCCATTCCTATAGTGTAAGAGATACTTAAATTCATGTGTGTATTATGCCATATGATGTGCGTAATAAATAATCATTTTTAAATAGTTGGAGCGTTCAAGGTCATCTGTAATAATCTATAGACTACCCCTCAAGCCCACTCTCAACACTTAAATTCCCCTAAGACAAAGGCGTCTTCAAGTAACATGAATGCGTAGAGATCTAAGGTGTTAGATTCCATATTATATAATTTATGTGCTAGGTTTAAGAACGCTGGCATTGAGGGATGGAAGGAAGGGACAGTAAAGCGATAATAGGTTTAATGAAGGAAGTGGAATGAGGATGGAGGTAAGCGTTGCTATGTCGAAGGAAACGAGGTTGGGTGGGGCTGGATGTCTGGCTATGGTGTCGGAGAATTGACTCAAGTAGATGGACGCTTTACTGGACAACAATATTGCCAGATACTGGAAGAGGTGCTGCTACCCAGTGTTCGTGCGTATCTGGTTCCAGCGCCGGAACCATTTTACTTAATGGAAGATAACAGTCCCATTCATAGGAGTAACGTTGTGAGAGCGTGGTACGAAGATCACCCAGAGATATTAATCTAATTCTGTCACCAACCACGTTCTCCTGATATGAATCCGATTGAAAACCTTTGGGCAATAATGACTAACGAATGGGAGCAACGCAATGAAAGAACATTTGAAGCACTTTTAGCTCACACGAGGAATAGTTGGGAGAGCTTACGCCGAACACCAAACATTCCCTACAATCTGGCCTCTTCTATGCCGCAACGATTGCAAGAAATTATTGATGCCGGAGGAAGCTATACGAAATACTGATGTTAAAGCCATGACGTAAATGTGTATCGAATATATATTTATGTTAATATAGAATTTTATTATATTTTATGTTTGACATCTATAAAAGTATATATTGTGACCATGAAAGAACTTTACTTATCCTTAGTTAGAATCTTTTCTTGCAATGTCTACGCTCGTGGAGATGATAATATATGCATTATTGAAACAAACTATGAGAAGGTAATAGTTTCAGGAAAAAAATAAAAACTGGCAACATCGAGGCCATCACATGTTTATGGGAATTGTCATATGATATGCTACCAATAAACTCTTATATACTACTATATACAGTATACTATATTACGTAATAGTTACGATGAACAAATCAAATGCAAATTTCTCTGATTCACGGCCCACCAGTCTTGCTTTAGACTAATGACTTTCATAAAATGGAATAGGTTACCACTTAAAACAATGGATAAACTATCTGTTAGTGAGACGACCGTGACTTCCTCGAAATGCGAGCGCGTGAGAGGTTCACTGAGGAATTTGGTCATTAGATTCTTCACGTAGGATATGTATCACAAACAACAATATTGACAACAATTCCCAACAATTACTTAATATCAGTCATTGCATTGAGCAAATAATTTAGACCTGCGTCAAAAATAACTTAGGTATCATGCCATGATTTGGGATATTTGCCGAATTAGTCGTTCTCTATAGTCTACAGTATATATTGAGACGGTATAATGTAATGCCCAGCTAATATTATGATGACTAGGATTGCTCCATAACCATCCCAACATCCCGAAACTTGGTCATTCTGCTTCTTAATCATTTGTATTTTAAACACTAAAATGTAGCAGAAATTACGTAATAATGGACCTCATTGATTGGGTTAGAGCAGTTATGTGCACCAATCCGAACACACCTCCGCTGCCATAAGGACTGCCCATTTTATACCTAACAGACGAGCTTGGGACGAGACAGAGGCGTGAGACTTCTTGTAAGCACTGTACAAGCTCGTTATCTGCATGGTTCAAAAGCACCGGTCCTGGTCTGGGATTCGGTGTCCCAATGGTATGGAGAGAACCGCTGGACCATTCAACTGATTGCTATTTCTGCTTAACGAACATCACAGGTTTGAATCTTTTATTTTTCTGAATATACGTCAAATTTGGTGTTTTTAACACATTTTAGCATATCCTGCTCTGCATAATGTATTACACAATATACTATCTTAAGTAGTCAATAATGTCTATTGTCTCGCATTACAGGTTGCAACAGAAAATTGAAAAAGGCTATAGGCTACCCAAATCTTCGTTCTGCTATGCGTCCTGTGGAACGTTCTACAGATATACCCATCCCTCGTCCTCCAGCTGAAATGCCGACCGATAACACAGACAAATCTGAATCAGACGGCGAATGCTATGAAGCTCAAGTCGAGTCCAAGAAAGAACATCATCTCATCACGCAGCCTGAACTCAATGATTTGGTCCGTGATTTAATACTTATCAAGCAACAAAGTGAACTGCTGGCCTCGCGTCTACAAGAATGGAATTTGCTGGCGGAAGACGTACGAATTACAGCATTCCGAAAGCGCTCCTTGAATTTGCAGGAATATTTCACAATGAAGAACAATCTTTGTTATTGCATTGATATACATGGTCTGTTCGATGCTCTGGGTTTGTGCTATGAACCGAATCAGTGGAGATTGTTCATTGATGCATCTCTGTACAGTGTTAAGGGTGTACTGCTGCACAATGGGAACACACTGCCTTCTGTTCCGATCGCTCATTCAGTCGTCTTGAAACAAACGTATGACAATGTTGTTTTTATTCTGGACTGTATAAAATACAATGAACATGAATGGCTTATCTGCGCAGATTTGAAGGTTGTGGCTATTCTCAATGGATTGCAAACTGGCTATACGAAATACATGTTTCCTGTGCAAGTGGGATAGCCGAGCAAGGTCTGAACACTACACACGCTCAGTATGGCCGCCGTGAGACAATTCCTCACCTGGATCTCTCAATGTTATTCACGAACCACTAGTACGAAAGGAAAATGTTATCTTGCCGCCACTTCACATAAAACTAGGGCTGATGAAACAATTTGCAAAGGCGTTGAAACAGGATAAGCCTGCCTTTAAATATCTAAAGGAAAAATTCCCAAAAATAAGTGATACCAAGATTAAAGAAGGCATATTCGTCGACCCTCAAATTCGCCAACTCATGCTAGACGAACACTTTGAAGCGGTGATGGATGAGGTTGAGTTGGCAGCCTGGCGTGCATTCAAAAACGTGTGCAGCGGTCTACTAGGAAAGACTAAATACGACAACTATGCTGCACTTGTGGATCAACTTATTAACTCATACCAACGTCTCGGATGTAAGATGTCAATGAAAATTAATTTTTTGCATTCACATCTCTCATTCTTTCAGGAAAACGCATCTGCTGTTAGCGACGAACACGGAAAGATTCCACCAGGATATAGCCACAATAGAGAGCTGATACAAAGGGAAGTGGAGTCCTGCTATGCTGGCCGATTTCTGCTGGAATTTAAAGCGTGACCAACCAGAAGCATCACAAAAACGCCAGCATAAATACAAATAATGAGTTGAAAACAGTATAATGCGAGAGTTTTATGTTAATTTTGTGCATATACAGTGTGTC
Source organism: Bathynomus jamesi (assembly GCA_023014485.1). Taxonomy (NCBI): domain Eukaryota; kingdom Metazoa; phylum Arthropoda; class Malacostraca; order Isopoda; family Cirolanidae; genus Bathynomus; species Bathynomus jamesi. The sequence continues at coordinate 94,993 of JAJOZX010011609.1, read as the reverse complement.
CGTAAAGTCATGGTGGGATTTTAAATAGCTATATTATTGCAACGAAACATGATAATGAGATGAAACAATGCCAAATTTAAGAACAACTTCAAAGTTGTATCTTGTAGTTAGTCTAGGCTAAGCTTAACCTTTATCTCGTAGTTAGTCTAGGCTAAGCTTAACCTTTATCTCGTAGTTAGTCTAGGCTAAGCTTAACCTTTATCTCGTAGTTAGTCTAGGCTGTCCACATGCCTATGTTGAACATGAGTGTAATAGCCCGAAAGTTAATGTGTGGTGTGCTCTAGCACGAGATCGAGTGATTGGCCCATTTTTCTTCGCGGAACCCACTGTGACGTCACACAACTACCTCGCTATTTGGAACATTTTGCAGTACCCCAATTTATTGACAATAATGTCATCTTTCAGCAAGATGGTGCCCCTCCGCACTATGCCAACGTTGTTCGAGAATTCCTTAATGAAAAATTTCCACAGAGATGGATAGGAAGAGGAGGATGGAAGCCATGGCCTCCACGCTCTCCGGACCTGACACCTTTGGACTTTTATTTGTGGGTTACGTCAAGCAAAGCGTGTACAGTGTACCCATTAGGGATATTCATCACTTGCACGAGCGAATCACGGAAGCTATCGCATCCGTCACTCCTGATGTTCTTGGGCGTGTGGCTGGAATTGAATCACCGCCTAGATGTCTGCAGGGCTACCAGAGGAGCCCATATCGAACTACGTTAAATAAAGTTATTCTTTTAGAGTTGTTCTTCAATTTGCCTTTTTTTCATCATTATCATGTTTCGTTGCAATAATATAGCTATTAAAATCCCACCATGACTTTACGGACACACTGTATGTTGAAGTATAGCAATAATTAAACTGTTCCATATCATAAAGCCTATTTGTTTACCAATATATTCTTATTTTTTGGTATGAAGATTTTAAACAGTCATTACAAAAAAACGAGACGTGATAGAAAAAAAACTATTTTCAGATTTGGAATCAGTACACTCGAAATATCAAGAATGACCGAATGTTATTCCCGTTTTTTTTTTTTAACCGAAAATTCGTTGTACAGTGTAATTAGTAGTAAAAAAAAGTGACTCGTATTTTTATTTAGAATGTAAAATCTTCCTTCTTAAGGGGGTGTCCAGACCCCATGGACCCCCCTCTTGCGTACGCCACTGAAATATATAACCAACTGATTGGCCTATTTTGGACTCTAATGGAATAATAAGTGAAAATAATGGAAAAAGGCAAATTAGGCACTTTATGACGAAAAAGGCACTTTATGACGAAAAAGGCACTTTATGACGAAAAAGGCACTTTATGACGAAAAAGGCCAAAAAAGGCATTTATGGCATTTTGCCTGAACATCCGGGCTCTAGTCATTACATAGCAATTATTAATTTCTAGGTTTGAAGCGACAGTTTTATTCTCTAACTTTTGTTAAATTAAAGTTTTAATTATTACATTATTCTGTACTGTAATGACTTTGGGATAGTTACTGAAGTAATGGAATATACAGTACACTTTGAAACTTGTTCGCCATATCAACTTTAAAACAGAGTAGAAATAGGCTGAATGTACTCTGCAGAAAATGAAGTATTAAGGTAATTGATAGAGTAGTTGAAGCTTTTTTCTTTTTCACAAGCGGTCCTCTTAAACGAAAAATACAAAATATACACTTCGGGAACTTAATTTTTGGGTGAAACAATCTCTGTAAAGTAAAAAAAAAATACTGTAAAATTCGATTTGCCGTCATTTTTGTCAATGTTTAGACCAATTGATCCGAATTCGAGCCAAATTACCGCCGTAGATTTTTTCTCTCAAAATTAATATATTTTAACAAATTTATCGATATTTTATGGTGATACGACCGAAAAAATACAAAAATAAAAACGTACCGAACTTCTCATTGTTATAATTAGAACTAATACCACGTTATGAATCTATCGGCTGGGAATGCTTACAGACACAGTATAGTTGAGCGCGTGGCCAATTGATGCAGCCTAGCACAGTAAATCTCTATGGGGGACGAAAACCTCTTTTCCAGTGTTAGTATTTGATTAAGGACGATGAAAAATAGTACGAGTAATACGGGTTATAACTATTTACATGTTGGGTCTTTCTAAAAATGAATGTATAACGGCTTTTGGGTCTGGGGACGAGGTGAAACCTGTGAAAATGTTTACTCGAATTTTTCTTCCTTAGCCATTTTCGGAAGAACAAAAGGAAATAAATAAAAAAGTAGTACCTACAATTATTGAAAAATTGCAGAAATAAGGAGAGGATTGTCACTTCGTCTGTTACTGTTACCTCGGACAGCTTGAAATACAACTCCATTCCTCACCCTCCAGAGAAAGGGCCCACGCCTGCGTTTTTTATTTTTTCAGAATCAATGGGTATTATGCAGTTTTAAATACTGTGTACATTTCATTAAAATCGTCTGGGAAATAAAGAATTGAAATACAAAGTCCTCTCTTTCCTTATTAGAGGGTTATTATTTGATCTTCCAAAATGTACTCTTTCAATTCTTTATACTGTACAAGGACCCTCCTAGGAAGAAGTGGCTAAGCGACAAAAGTAAAAAAACGCCAGAAAACGCAGTTAAGCGTTGTACCAATTTGAAAGTGGAATAACTTTCGAACTTCTGAAGATATTTCTTCAAAATATCTTCAAACTTCAAAAAGTTATTGCAACTTTCAAGTTGGTACAACGTTTAACTGCGTTTGTGACAATTTTTTTTCTTTCTAGGAGAAGCCTCGTACCCAGAGTACATTTCTCTATTTTTTTTTTTTCTATTCATTTTCTGAAGTAGCCATAGCGGATAATTTTTTAAGTGTAATTATTGTTTCGTGATATTATCTCTGGAAAAAACATTTAACCAGTGCTCTAAAGGTATATATATAATATAGATATAGATAGAGATAGATATAGATATAGATAGATATAGATATAGATAGATATATAGATATATATAGATATATATATATATATATATTATATATATATATATATATATATATAATATATATATATATATATATATAGCTAATATAAACAAGATTAATAATTCCTTTGGAAATATCTTAATTATGATGATAATATAAAATACAAATTACGATAAACTAGAATAGAAAATCCTTACTCTTTCTACCCTTATCAACCCCCATATCCCCACCCTTTCACGAATTGTTTCAAAAGTTTAATAGTGTTTTTTTTCACCCTGCGTAGTTATCAGAGGGGAGAATCAGGGCTGTGGAGTCGGAAGTAAAATTCATTGCTAGAGGAGTCGGAGTCGGTAAAAATGGACCGACTCCGACTCCTTTTTTTTTTATGATGTACTTTATATTGGTTCAGGTCAAAGCTCCTAATAGGAGCTTTAACCTCCTATCTTGCATTATAGTTATTTTATGATGATTCCCCTACATCATGATCTTTCTAGGAGCTTTTCCTGCATATCACTAATTACTGTTGATTTTCTTTCAGAAATTTATATTTGAATACATTCTGTGTAAGCTAATTCTAAATTTTTATTTTCAAAGCCCCTTATAAAATGGCTAAGAGCACTCGGTTAAATCTAGTGTTTTTTGAATACTTTACCATAACCACAGATGAAAAACATTTTGTGTGTCAATGTGTGGTTGAAGATGAAGATGATAGTGGTGATAATGAAAAATTCTGTGAAAAAAAGATAAGTACTTTCAGTGGTTTCGATAGGAATGCTCCAACAAGAGCTTCAAATTTAAAAAGACATTTACAACGTTTCCACCCAAAAATCTTTTAAAAAGCTTTTAATTTACAATTGCTCAATGCGTTTTGGTTGTAAACATGTACCAACATGTTTTGATTAGCTATATTTATTTGTGTAATGGAATTTTATTATTATTTTTTTTTGTCATGCAGCTATTTAAGTTTTCACTTTGATCTTAGCAAATAAATTACATATATACTATATATGCATATCAAGTTATACAATAGTAGATTTTTACTTTCGTTAATGTAGACTGTAAGTAATGTTTTTGGTTTAATAATTTTTTTTCCTTAAATAAAAACGCCATAATGGCATAGCTACAACCATTAAGACTTAAATTTAGAGAAATGAGCTTAAAAAGTAGCCTGATGATTCACTTGGTAGTGATGAAATGCCATTCTGGGTTTAATATAATCAAAGTATATTTTATATTATTATTTAGAGGCAGGAGTCGGAGTCGGCCCTTCTAAAATTCTAAAATTCTAAAATTCTAAAATTCTAATTGCGAAAGAAACTATTGCTGGCAACTAATAGCGAGAAGAAATTCTGAAAATTGTAGTCCCCAAAGTATGGGGACCTTTGCCGTTACGAATAAAGTTAACCCTTTGAGGACCACGGGACATATTTGTCCCAACGGAAATAATAATATACATTGTACAATGATGCAACGCTTCTACAAATACATCTACATGTTTATACAGGTATCGTTTAGTTGTCGGAAAATTAACCCAAAGATGGGTCATTTAAGTGACTATAGTTACTAATATCTAATTGTAAATAACAATAAAACTTTAGCTTTTAAGTTCAAAGAAACGTATACTGGTCGTCAAAGGGTTAAGCAACCTGAAAAATTGTAGTTTCATACACTATGTAATAATAATAATAATAGTAATCAGGGAGGGGGTAGGGGTGCCAGAAAAAGCTAATGCGGATCAATGCTCTAACTTTTATATTATTGTTATTACCAACATCATCGGGGTTCGAACCCCCCCGACCTAGGTGTCTTCATTTCACTTATAGAAAAATCGGTTACCCAATGACCTACGAACGCTGTTTTAATAATAATAATAATAATAATAATAATAATAATAATAATAATAATAATTTATTATAATTATCAAAGCAGGGAATAAAATTACTTCAAAAATATTTCCTTCCTATTTTTCCACGCACAAAAAAGTGTGCATACAAATAATTTTGCCCTTTCAAAATGTCAGACATGCCTCCAGCAGTTCCTTTATTTTATTATTTTTTTTTTTTACTTATTTATTTATTTTTTTTACCAAACGTGTCCCATGATGATAAATGAATACAAAAGGTCAAAATTTTTCTTGGCTTCCGACAGTAATGCAATTTAAAATAATAAAAAAAAAAGAAGTTTAAGCTTTTCATAATTTATCTGATTTTGCTGTTCCTCAAAAGGCTTTGGTTTGATGGGTTTTTTTTTTTTCGGAGAGGGGGCAGTTGTGGGGAGGGGGGAAGTTCTCTCTGATGTTTGATGTCTTCGTAATTCTATATGCTTCGATTGTTGCTTTGGCTTTTTTGACGTCTCTTTTAGTAGTAGTAATAATAATAATAATAATAATAATAATAATAACAACCACTTTTTATTTTATTTGTTGGAAGCTTTTAAAAAATTAAAAAAAATTGTCTTCGAAATGTTGGGGGTCTTTGAACCTACTTTCAAATTTATATATAGATATCCATAGATATAGATATCTATAAATATCTATGGATATATATAGATATATAGAGATAGATATAGATATATAGAGATAGATATTTGAAAGATAAATTTTGTTTGAAAAAAAAGAGAGTCTGGAAAAGCAGATAATTTTCGTTTTATCAAAATCGTCACGATTTTTGTTTGATTTAAATCTTTTTAATCAGGGAATCAAAGGACAAGGAGGTCAGCTCTGTTTGTTCTCCAATTATAGGCGCGCGCACACACACACACACACACACACACACACACACACACACACACGATTACAAGGTGTAAGTACAATGATGTAATAATTCTTTTGTTAATAAGAACTGCTTAATTAACGTAATTTACCTTGACTACCATTACAGAGTGTATGAAACTGGAACTTTTCTCCCTCCGACACACTGCTATACTCTTTATACGCCATTCCTATTAAGCTTTCATGAATACACTGACTTTCCATGTCTTTTTTTTCCTTATATTTTCGTTTAATTAAGAATATAATACAGGTAAAAAAAATCCAAAAAGCTGAACTTTATATATTTTATACAAAATATTTTTTTTTCAGTTTGTGGAAAAAAGAACTTTTACCACTTTTTTGTTTTAACATAATTACCTCTCCAGAGCGCTTTGTCAATTATTACACACACACACACACTATATATATATATATATATATATATATATATATATATATATATATATACATATATATTATTACATTTTAACTGCAAACACGCACGTATAATTAACGTAAAGAACGACGCTTGTATAGGAGAATATTCCGCGCAAGATGAGGAGGGAGAACGAAACAAATGAAAAAATGAGGTAACCACCCGGGAATCGAACCCGGGATCTTCCGATTGCCGGTCAGATATGCTAACCATTACACCATGGGCCTCACTCCGTCAAATGCCGTAATTCTCCTACATACGCGCAGAAACCAATGCCCCAAGGGGGCACCTCCCGCATGCCGTACATTATGCGGGAGGTGCCCCCTTGGGGCATTGGTTTCTGCGCGTATGTAGGAGAATTACGGCATTTGACGGAGTGAGGCCCATGGTGTAATGGTTATCATATCTGACCGGCAATCGGAAGATCCCGGGTTCGATTCCTGGGTGGTTACCTCATTTTTTCATTTATTTCGTTCTCCTTCCTCATCTTGCGCGGAATATTCTCCTATACAAGCGTCGTTCTTTACACACACACACACACATAATATATATATATATATATATATATATATATATTATATATATATACACACCATATACACAAAGATGATGTCTGTTCTACGTACGTTTATACACGCCTAAACAGCTTGGTAATCCACACCAAATTTAGTATACACATTAAGGGAGAACCGGAGAAGGTTTTAGTAACACACCGCCCTCCCAATCCTTCCCTAGGTTGTTTCGGTTTTTTTTTGCTGCGCAAGGCGCAACGGGCATTCTAGTATGTAATGTAATATATATATATATATATATATATATATATATATATATATATATATATATATGTGTGTGTGTGTGTGTTGTGTTGTGTGTTAGTCAAAGTGTGTAACCAGCCATTTCGCGAAATGGCTGTTTCACTTGGTCATTTCGCGAAATTACTAAAATCTTCAGCCATTACGCGAAATGGCTGAAATTCCACCTTGGTCATTTCGTACAAGATCACTTGCCCCGGTTGGGTCAACTGTATGCCCGGTTGGGTCAACTGTATGCCCTTGACAATTGGTTAGGTTAAGTTGTGTTATTTTCGTTAGTTTTAACGAAAATAACGACTTAACCTGACCGATTGTCAAGGGCATTCAATTGACCTAACCGGGCATTCAGTTGACCTAACCGGGCAAATGATCTCGTAAGTTATTATTTTCGTTAGTTTTAACGAAACTAACACGACTTAACCTAACCAATTGTCAAGGGCATACAGTTGACCTAACCGGGCCTTCAATGGCGGATATCGGAATAACATTGATGGCCCGGTTAGTATTTGAAAACCTCTATATTGAAAATTCAAATGTGTTCAAATGTGTATTTGAAGTGTGTGTGTCGCTTATTTGAACAGACCTGTAGATGTATAATTATGTTTTAGCAGATTTAGTTAGTTAAATAAAGGTTTCAATTTTATTGTGATGCTTGTTATTTCTATGAATTCATGACAAAAGTCATTTTAGCCATTTCACGAAATGATCAAGGTGAAATTTCAGCCATTTCGCGTAATGGCTGAAGATTTTAGTCATTTCGCAAAATGACTAAAAGTTTCAGCCATTATGGCTAGTTACACACTTTGAGTGTAACATATATACACCACAATACCAGTTTAATATATGGTCAGTTCAAGAGAGTTTTGTGGTAAAGTTGCAAACACTTTATCGATAAATGTGACACGCAGAACATAATCGATACACCGGGAGAAAACATGCAGCCTTAATTTTGATTTTAATTATAATGTAATACCATGCGGCATTTTCATTATAATTTGAATGTCATTTTTAACTCCTTTTCCAAATTCATGGTCCGAAAATAGAGAGAACAAAGGTTTTTTTTTCTTTTTTTAATACAAATTTGGTTTATTCAATTTACAGACGATAACAAATTCTTTTCAATTTTACAGTCTTTTTAAGGCCAATTTTAAGTATTTAAAAATGAGTATTTTGAAAGTACTTAGAATAGTTTTTGAGTACAAATAAAACCTTGTTCCGTTTTTAATTTGTAGAATTTACAAAATTTACACGATGTAATTTTTAAAGAAAACTTAAGCTTTTCTTCTGTAAACGTACAGGATTATTATTTTCCCTAACACGTTGCCATAGCAACACTACAAATGGACTGGTGCTGAAGTTATATATTCATATAAAAAAAAATGCTTGTCTTTTATTCCTTACAGAAATGTTCATTGTTTCCTGTTTTTGATGGTTATTGCATAACTGATAACACACGGGAAATAATAAATGGTAAGTGATTATAGTAAGGTATAGGATAATTATCAGACTTCCTAAATTATGTTTAACAAGTGACATTTGTGGTGGGTCTTATAATATATTATGAATTTTTTATTGAAAATGGTATTTGATCTTTCTTGAAAGAAATTTGGCAAACAAATGAAAACCTTTCAACAGATTTTTTTTTTTCAGCAAATTTGTCAGTTTTTGTTTGATTAAAATTTTCTAATCAGGGAATCAATAGTAAGGCATTAAAATGTTACATTATGTTAATGTAAAGATATTTAAACTTCAGCCAGTTAACATGGAAAGGAGGAATGATAAGGATTATGGTTTCTTTGTTTGAAGGAATGCTCACTCCTACAGGCACTAAAATGGACCGAAGATTTAGGTGTCTTCAGTAGACCACTGCCTTTCGGATCTATTTGTGTTTAGCGACACCCTGTAGTCCTCTCATTGCATGGAAATGAGAAAGGGAGTTACAAGGACAAGAGGAAGCCTCAAAGACCTTCCGGTCCACTCTAGGAGGTTCCTGTTAGGAAACAAGTTTATTTTTCTTTCAACTATTGTAGCAGTAGTAGAAAAGTAGATAGAAAAGTATAAGGCTCTCCTCCCACCCTCCGCTCCCTCCCTGCCAGAGGCAGGTACTGAAAAAAGTTGAAGAAAATACCTTGACCCTGGAAAAGTAGCCAAGGAAATTTTACAAGAAAGTGGAGAATATAGAAGATAGCACTATAATTACGCATGCCCACAAAGACACCGCGCAAGCGAACTTCTGCAAAGTTACGTTATGTTTTAGTCTTAAACCATGAGAGTATTCAGTACTTTGTCTAGCCTATTTTTAAACACATTTACACTTTGGCTGAAAACAACCTCTGAGGGAAGTTGGTTCCAGATATTAACTATTTTATAGGAAAAGAAATTGCCGCAGACAGAGGTCCTAAATGTCTAGTTCCAGTTTAAAACCATCATTACTTGTCGGATTGGCATTAAGTGAGAGTAAGTTCCTGTAGTCTACCCTGTCTATTCCATTGAGCATCTTGAAGACTTGAAATAAGCTGACCGCGCAACCTCCTCGTCTCTAAGATAAACAGAATTAGGCGCTCCAATCTCTGTTGGTAGTTTTGTATTCTCATTGTCCTCCGATTAGCCCCGAGCAGTTTCTCTAACTCCTTCCTTAAGTGCGCCGTTCCCCGCCCTGTAATGACCTTATCTCCCTCCTGTCCAGGTTTGCAGAAGCAAAGTACTTCTCCTGGCCCCTGATCTGCGAGTCCCCAATCAAAACGGTGTCTTCCTCCTTCGCGCACAGGGGACTAAGCGGTTGGAGGTCCTGAAAGCGGCAACCGGGGTCTCAGGCTTCGGCTTCGCAGCTTTCTTGCCCGATACCTTTCAATACCCGTCGCCACCCGTAAACTCAGTCGCACTTACAGCACCCGACCCACCCCGACCGACAGCTACATCCTTCGGTTTCTTTGGGCCATCAGTAGGCCCCTTCCCACCCTTTTTCTCTATCGGACCCTTCCCACCCTTCTCTATCGGACCCTTCCCACCCTTCTCTATCGGACCCTTCCCACCCTTCTGTATCGGCCTCCCCTCCCTCCCACCTTGCGTCGCGGTTCCGTGCATTCCACGTGGGTCGCTGGCGATTCCTGGCACTGATTTTGCACCAAGGCCCCGGGTTGCACCTCTACCCTTTCTCCGCGGTCTCGAGCTCTGTCCAGTCCGCTGCTGGACCGCCTTTCCATGGCAGCTATCCTATTAATAAGCTCCGGGGTGGAGGGCGCAGCCGCGGTAGCGACCACCGCGCTTCCAACAGCCGATCTGGACGACTCGAGCCGCCAGACTCTCTCCTCTAGCTTCTCGTACAACTGCACTAGTTGGCAAAAGCGGACAGTCCCAAACGTGTCGCACCTACCAACTGACAAACACTCGCGACGCAGACGTCACGGATTTCCCGCCATGAGCGACAGCGAGATGGAGCTCCTTACTAAGTCTTACTAGCCACTCACAAACGGCCAGATTTTTAGAATTCACTGTTCAAGGAATATCCCACCAGACCCAGCAGCTACGCCCGAGACTTTCCGCTGGCCTGGCAGCCAGATGGGCAGTAAAGCTCACCTAAAACTAAAAGCAGTACAGCCAAGCACCATCAATTGGTCACCAGAGAACGGTCGCACGCGGCTGGTCAGGCCGTTACGCGTTAGGAATGGGCTTAACGGGGCACTAGCCACACTCCATTCATCGCTCCCCTATCCCTGGGACCCCTCCATCCCAGTCTCTCACGACCTACGTTAAATGATGTTATTTATAGAGGTTCCAAAGCCTCTCTTCCCACGCATGAGGTAGCAGTAGCGTCCTTATAGTAAAAGCAGAGAAAAAGACTTCATACTAAAAGAAAAGTGAGGGAGAGGGGTAGACGTTCCCAAAAGTAGATTTAATGAAGTAATTTCGTCAAATTAATAAAAATAGACGTTAGTTTTTACATTATATCTGGTTTATTTGTTTTTATTTTTGGTGAATATATTTAATTATAATTTTTATCTTAAAATATATATATATACTTAGGAAATAAAAGTCTGCAGTGTAATTTTTTTTTTTTTTTTAAGAATTTAATTAAAATTCATACACTGTCAGCAGTAAAGCCCGTGTGGTACGTAATTTTTAAACCGTTTAGTTTCCTGTTACATACAAAAATAATGTAAGGAAAGGTTCCTCTCAAGATTACGTTTCGAGTTGTGGACCGCATTGACACTAACCGGAAATTACTGGTTCTTTGTTTTTATTTTTGACCCTATATACAAAAATCTATGTAAAAAAAGGGAACGCATACCGTTAGTATTAGGAACGTTTTATTACTTGGGTTTTTTGTAACTTCAAAAATTTCAATTAGATACACGTCGACTTAAAGGTTCTATGGTGTGTACTGTTTAGTGTGTACTTTTTAATCTGGCACTTATTCCTGAACCTGAAGACATTTCGTTCACAGAGATTTCATGGACACCAATAGCCCAAATAAGCTTAACTTAATCTAACTGTGAAAAAACTATATAGGGCTATGGGTTGATTGCCTGTTACCCTCATCCGTTGGAAATTTCCAGCAGATGTCAGTGGAGAGTTAACGACAAAAGCCCTACATATTTTCGTTAGAGAGTTATGTATATGTAGGTCTTCAAAGGACCTCTGTTTATTTGCTTTCGGTATTTGCGCTGCTTAATGGTAAAGAAAGAAATTGCCTTACCTTATTATTTTGTTGGGCCTCGCTGTTTCGATGTAGGGCCGCGGTACGATGGAGTTACACAATGAGTTGATTTGATGTAACCAATATAAGCAGTCACTGTATTAAAATACCTGAAGGAATAGGCCTATCCTTTTTATAGTTATTAGGTTTTATATTATGAGAATTTCACTCAGAACTTAGAGGAAGATAAAGTACATCTTCCTTGCTTAAAGCATCGCTGTAACATAAGCAGCTCAGAGTGCCGCCAATATAATATAATCGTTAGGAATCTGCTGATTCTTCAAAGTTCGTTCACTCTTCTCTTGATGTAATTTTCATGAGTCAGCAGTGGAAAATTTTGAACACGAAATAACAAATTTGGTTTTCTTGTTGTCAAGCAAGCCCGATGCCTACATATGGGTTATATGTATGTATGGCAATTATTTTCATTCCCAATAGGCTGTGTCGCCAATCCCGAGGCAATTTTGTAGATATTTAATTCAATTAATTAATAATTTATATTTAGTAGGGAATTATTTCGTGGGAACTACTATTATATAATGACTAGTAGTGTAGTAATACTGTTAATATAATTTATTCGAATTCACCTTTGAAATAAAGGCCGAGTATATTAATTTAAGATTTTAAACGAAGTGCGCGTTCTTATATATGGAGGATTTCTAGAGCTTTATTTTCTCTGTAGGAAGGAAGAAAAAAGACGAACGCCCGCAAAAATTCCCCCTCACCAGTAGAAAGAGAAGGAGAGAGTCAAAATAAAGATCTCGAGTTTTCGAGATGCTGGACACTGTTTGAAAGATCGAATCGGGGGTCATAGACGTGGGAAAGATGGATTGAGGGAGGTTGTTCTAGAGTTGACCGGTTGAGTAGATGATTGATAATACCGATTGACTCTCGCGTTAAAGAGTTGGACAGAAATTTGGGCAGAAAAGCTACTTCGGAGACATCGTTATGAAGATCTCAGATTTTGCTTTACACTGAACCTAATTTTGAAAAGGAGAAAAAGTGTTTTTGGAATCATCGTCTGTTTAAATGGTTCCCATTTTTGTTTTTATTATGAGAATTTTGTATTAAAACAATAAAAAAATTCTTTCCATTTACGATGCCATTATAAATTACATTGTACACAAATTCCAATTTTGAAATTATATTCACTTTGCTGAATTTGCATATTCCTGAGCAAAAAGGCCCATTTACTGCATACAGTATATATATATATACAGGGTGGGCCGTAAGTTTCCATACATAGGAAAAATTAAACGTTTGTTTTTATGTTTCAGATACCCTAAGAATATGCGTTTGACGTAAGATCTTGTTTACTGATGAAGCAAATTTTTACGTCAATGGAGAGGTTAATCGGCAAAACATACGTTATTGGAGTAATGCTAACCCTAACTGGCTGAGTCCGACGAAGATGCAAGGTGCCGGTAAAGTGATGGTGTGGGCCGGGATATGGGGTGACAGAATTAATGGACCAATTTTTGTCAGTGGAAATCTTAATGCCGAAAGGTATCTTAACATGTTGCAAGAAGAGATTTTCCCATCCCTGCTAAACGAGGAAGGTAACTTCCCAGTTTACTTCCAGCAAGATGGAGCTCCACCTCATTATGGTCTTCACGTGCGTCGGTATTTGGATCAGCAGTTTCCGGATGCTTGGATTGGTCGGCGTGGTCCTGTGGAGTGGCCTCTCAGATCTCACCCCCCTTGATTTCTATCTTTGGGGGCACTTGAAGGCCATGGTGTATCAGGAAAAGATACGAGACATAAATCATCTAAAGGAACGTATCACCAAACGCCATTACAAGCATAACGTCAACTGTGCTAATGCGTGTTCATCAACAGGGGGGAACACGTATGAAATGTGTTTTCAAAACAATGGCAACCATGTAGAGCATTATATAAATAAAAATGGTTGTCATAAAAAAAATGTTTATTTTTCTATGATGGAAACTTACGGCCCACACCTGTACACGTATATATAATATATATATATATGTATATGTGTATGTATATATATATATATATATATATATATATATATATATATCTATATATATATATATATTATATAGTGGTGGACCGGATGTCAGTTTTTCAACATCTGCGGATGCGGATATTTTAAATTTCAATATATGCGGATGCGGATATTAGTTAATCTATCAAATATATATAGAATTATTAATAATGACATAATTTTTCAAATTTTCATATTATTATTATTATTATGGTAAGCAATGCATAAGATATTAAAATTAATATTAATGTTTTCATTATGATAAAAATAATAACTTTCTCCAGAGTTTCAGCCACAGAAAATTCAATGAAACAAGTTTCATTCAATTTTCTGTGTTACCAGGTATTTATATTTGAGGTTTATATATTTGTTTGTTCATAATAACACTGTACAACAAATTTTCGGTTCAGAAAAAAACGGGAATAACATTCGGTCATTCTTAAATTTCGAGTGTGCTGATTCCAAATCTTAAAATAGTTTTCCTATCACGTCACGTTTTTTGTAATGACTGCTTACTTAAAATCTTCTACCAAAAAATAAGAATATATTGTAAACAGATAGGCTTTATCATATGGAAATAGTTTAATTATTGCTGTATTCAACATATATGCACAAAATAACATAAAACTCTCGTATTACTGTTTTCAACCATTATTTGTATTTATACTGGCGTTTGTGTGATGCTTCTGGGTGGTCACGCTTTAAATTCCAACAGAAATCGACCAGCATAGCAGGACTCCACTTCCCTTTGTATCAGCTCTCCATTGTGGCTATATCCTGGTGGAATCTCTCCCCGTGTTCGTCGCTAACAGCAGATGCGTTTTCCGGAAAGAATGAATTTTCAATGACACCTTACATCCGAGACGTTGGTATAAATTGATCCACAAGTGCAGCATAGTTGTCGTATTTACAGTAGTCTTTCCTAGTAGACCGCTGCACACGTTTTTGAATTCACGCCAGGCTGCCAACTCAACCTCATCCATCACCGCTTCAAAGTGTTCGTCTAGCATGAGTTGGCGAATTTGAGGGTCGACGAATATGCCTTCTTTAATCTTGGTATCACTTGTTTTTGGAATTTTTCCTTTAGATATTTGAAGGCAGGCTTATCCTGTTTCAACGCCTTTGCAAATTGTTTCATCAGCCCTACTTTTATGTGAAGTGGCTGCAAGATAACCTTTTCCTTTCGTACTAGTGGTTCGTGAAAAACATTGAGATATCCAGGTGAGGAATTGTCTCGCGGCGGCCATACTGAGCGTGTGTAGTGTCCAGACCTTGCTCGGCTATCCCACTTGCAATAGGAAACACATGTATTTCGTTTAGCCGGTATGCGATCCATGAGAATAGCCACAACCTTCAAATCTGCGCAGATAAGCCATTCATGTTCATGTATTTTATACAGTCCAGAATAAAAGCAAACAAATCTATGTCATACGTTTCTCTCAAGACGACTGAATGAGCGATCGGAACAGAAGGCATGTGTTCCGTTGTGTAGAGTACACCTTTAACATTCCAGAGATGCATCAATGAACATCTCCACTGATTTCGGTTCATAGCACAAACCCAGAGCATCGAACAGACCATGTATATCAATGCAATAACAAAGATGTTCTTCATTGTGAAATATTCCTGCAAATCAAAGGAGCGCTTTCGGAAATGCTGTAATTCGTACGTCTTCCGCCAGCAGATTCCATTCTTGTAGACGTGAGGCCCAGCAGTTCACTTTGGGCTTGGGTAAGTATTAAATCACAGACCAAATCATTGAGCTCAGGCTGCGTGATGAGATGTTGTTCTTTCTGGACTCGACTTGAGCTTCATGGTATTCGCAGTCTGATTCCGATTTGTCAGTGTGTGTTATCGGTCGGCATTCAGCTGGAGGGCGAGGGATGAGTCTATCTGTAGAATGTCCACAGGACGCATAAAGAACGAGATTTGGGTAGACTACAGCCTTTTTCACTTTCTGTTGCAACCTGTAATGTGAGACAAAAGACATTATTGACTACTAAGATAGCATAATTATGTAATACATTATGCAGAGCAGGATATGGTAAAATGTGCTAAAAACACCAAATTGACGTATATTCAGAAAAATAAAAGATTCACACTTGTGATGTTCTTAAGCAGAAATAGCAATCAGTTTGAATGGTCCAGCGGCTCTCTCCATACCATTGGGACACCGAATCCAGACCAGGGACCGGTGCCTTTGAACCATGCAGATAACGAGCTTGTACATCTCACACAGCAGATATGAGACGCCCAGTGCTTGTCCTGATCACCAACTTTGCAGCGAAGTAATAATTCATAAAGCTTTTTCACATGACAAGTCAACTTCCTTTTATACTGTTTTAACGTTAAGTCCCACAAATATAACAAAAACTGTCTGGCGAATTTATGCACTCTCTAGGCATGTAGCATAATATCAATAAAAACCTGTAAAATAAGAAAAATAATAGATAAATTTGCAATTTCCTTTCCACACAATCTAGACGTTGTCGGTGAAATATACATAATTTGATAGCAGTTATTCAATAAACTCACTTAGCACCGATTTATGATAAAAATATGGCTGACAATTTTTGTTTTAAATGATAAATGAAAGAAATTTTCATAAATCAAATGGAAACTCAGAACCGAACACCACCACACAGCATATGCATGACTGAACAAAATGTAAAAGATGCGTTCAGAGAACCAGTGGTTTCTCAAATGATACAATGAATAGGTCATTTCATAAATCGGTGGGTGATACAAATAGGGTGTATTTTCGCAATCTAGCATATAATTAGCTATAAAAATGACGTTCTCATTTCCTTTTTTTTCACTTTGTACAGTGTAATTAATACTTTACATGAAATGTGCATGACTGGCCTTATAAGCTAACTTTATAAGCTAATTTAATTGTAAATTGCATAATTTATTAGAGGTAATATCCGCATAACATCCGCACAGTGCGGATGCGGATATCTGCGGATGCGGATATCCGGTCCACCACTATATATTAATATATAATATATAATATATGTGTGTGTGGTGTGTGGCGGACATTAAAGCAGTTGGTAATGAAAATTTACCTCTTTTCATGGCTTGGAGGCGGAAGAAAATATTTCAAAAGATAAAAAGAAATCTCTCTTAAAATTAATTGAAGTTCATAAAATTCACACTGAATTGGATTTAATTCTCGAAAACTGTCAAGGTCTAAAAAGAGGATATAAATGCAGATGCAAGTGTGAAGGTCATCTGATTCATGCACTCGGGTGGAAGTCAGTCGAGGTGAAAATACCAATAAACCCTTGAACTTACTTTACACGCATTTCAGAATTAAGGGTATATAATAATATATATATACACACACACACATTATAACTGCAAACACGCAATACAATTAACGTAAAGAACGACACTTGGTATAGGAGAATATTCCGCGCAAGACGAGAGCGAAAGAACGAAACAAATGAAAAAATGAGGTAACCACCAGGGAATCGAACCGGGATCTTCCGATTGCCGGTCAGAGGTTATCATATCTGACCGGCAATCGGAAGATCCCGGGTTCGATTCCCGGGTGGTACTCATTTTTTTCATTTGTTTCGTTCTTTCGCTCTCGTCTTGCGCGGAATATTCTCCTATACAAGCGTCGTTCTTTATATATATATATATATATATATATATATATATATATATCAGTGTATATATGTAATCATCGAGAATTTATAGTTAAGCGAAAGTATGACGAATTAAGCATCTTTTTACATAGAGCACCATTCCGCCCATTTCAGGATATGAGCAGCTCGCAGCAGCATTGCCAAGTAAATAGGGGGCCAAATTACTGACGAGGCTTTCGTACGTGGTTCATCACCAATGAAAGCAACAATGCTCCGTGTTAGACTAGTCCAAAGAACATTCATATCCTTACTCTATTGCAATTTTTGTTAGTTTGTATTGCAGATACCACTAGTTATTACTAGTTTTGGTGCATGATTCCTTAGGAGCAAGATGTACCGCAAGTTTGTGTTCCCTCCCCAATGCAGCAAAAATTTGCCTGCATCAATCACAGTCACACTCGTACTACCGTCGGCTTGCTCTACATAAACTGGACCAAAAACCACAAGTATCCACAATCGCAAACCGTGTGTGTAGATTCAATAAGGAAAATATTGTATTTGTAAACTCAAACGGAATAGAATTTAAAGAAGACTACGTCCTACGGTAGAATAACCTCCGGGGAAAAAAAATTAAAAAAAAAAAAAAATCGAGCCCAGAATAAAATTCGGACATACTTTTCATACCTTACCTTTTCCTCGTTTCGCAGTCACGATTTCAATATTTCTTCAGTCTACCTCTTTATAATCCAGTTTAGTCCCTCCATCCTCATTCCTGCAAGCATCATTGAGGTTTTTCCACCACCATTCCTGTTATTACCGCTGCTATCATAAACATTAATTTTATCCTCACTATCCTTATAACCATTATTTTTAATAGTATTAATATTCATAGTTGTTGTTTTTATTATTCATTCTACAGGGTGTCCATAAAGTCACGCATCATAGGAACATAAGCATTGTCTATTTATTTGTCTCCATCATGCCAAATATGTTGAGGAACATTCAAAGAAACCTACTTTTTCGTTTGGTGGGAAGCATTTCGAACAAATAAATAAAACTAAAATAAATAAAAATAAATATTTTCCTATGATGCGTGACTTTATGGACACCCTGTAGACAGAATACCTTGTTGTTCCCACTCAAGTTTGCTTTTAACCGTTTGATTTTTATTTTCTTTCGACTGTTTTAATTTTGCCTTTTGTCTATTTCCGAAACCTTATCGTACCATTATTCATCCACCAACTATACTTTGTGATTTTCCACGCTATATTTCCTTTCACGTTTGTACTTCCGTGTATATGTATATATATATATATAATATATATATATATATATAGTTACGATAGAAGTGTTCTTCGGGAACCTTATCCTCAATATGAATATGAAAACAAGAGATACGACTCTCAACATTTATTGGCCAAACGTTTCGGTCCACTCAGGGGCCATCTTCAGTGACTAAATAGAAGCATCTAAAAATAATCATAAAACTAAAGTAAATACAAATGTCAAACTGTACAATAATAAAATCTAATACAAAAAGTTAAAAAGTTGTTTAAAAAAAAAAAAAAAACTATGGATTATAAAACAAAAAAGTAAAAATAAAATTAACTAAAATTTCAAAAATTAAAAGTTTAAAAATGTTAAGTTTAAAATTTAAAAAAATTAAAATTTTGTAAAAAGGACTGACCTGGATGGTAAAAGTTACAAATGACAAGTGGAGAGAAAGGAAAAAACTTAAGTTAGTGCGGTAGTTGCGTTAAAAAGGTGTTGGTTGGTTAGGAAGTACGTAATTTTATCGAGGAAAGGCTATCGTTTAGTTCTGGGTTTAATTTCTTGATAAAAAGGGATTCTAAAATTTTAAGATCAAGTGAATTAGAAGCAGACGACAAAATAGCAAAGGAGTCCTGGGGGCACGGGTGGTCATGGGGCTCTGAATGATGCCGAATAGCAGAGGATTCAGGAGTGGAAAGAGGGCGAGAAGTTCGATAAGAAAAACCCAAATGCTTCGAAATCCTAAGTTTTAACTGTAGGGCAGTCTGCCCCACATAACTACTTTGGTAGGTCGCACATGTATATAAATAAATAACAAAGGATCTCAAAAGCGGGGAGGTGATCTTTATGGCGAAAAAAGGATTGCAGAGAATTAGAATTAGAATTAATGGATTATAAGTCGCATTGAGGGAAATGTCTGTCCTAAATAAAGTGGACATCTTTTATTAAGTTGAAAAGTTAGTTGGTCTAAAAATGGAAGCTTAAGATAAACCTTCTGTTTCGGAACCGTGGACTGAATTATTTTAGGTGAATATAGGTTATTTAAAAATTTAGAAATTAAAGTCTCAAAAGTCAAAGTACAATAAAAATTATAGTTGAAAAATCTCTCAAGATACTGAATTTTTAAGTCAAATAAAGACCAACTTGAACAAAGGTGATAGCTCTAAAAATACGACTTTTAATACTAGCCAGCTTAAAACTAAGTGGAATATTCTGAAAAATGAGTACCGAGTTGGGTAGTAGTTGGTTTTCTGTATACTTGTGTTGAGAAGCCTGTACTATGTTTATTTATGGTAACATCAAGAAACGAAATTTTATTGTATTGTTCTACTTCCATAGAGAATTTAATATTAGGATGCTTGTATTAATGTAATTTAAAAATAAAGGGGCATGATCTTTTTGCTTAAAAATGACAAAACAATCATCTACATAACGTTTAAAAAAATAGGTTTAAAATCAAGCGGGCAATCCTCAGCCACTTTCCTCGTGAAAACAAAGAAAAGTTAGCAAAGGACGGACCAAGGGCGAACCCATTGCCATTCCCTCGTGCTGGTGGAAAAGTTCCTTATTAAAAAAGAATATGGTATCCTGAACTGATACTTTAAAAGTTTTGAAAACAATTGTCTGCTAATCCCAAAATGTCATTAGTAGAAACAAACAAAGAATTTATAATAATTCACAAGTTTCTAAAACAGGTACATTGGTAACAAAGACTGAACATCAAAGGAAGCCATGAAACAATCCTTAAACTTCAACTTGGTGACACAATCAACAAATTCAAATGAATCTTGCAAAGTGAAATGACCACGTGTGAGAGGGTCTATGATTGTGACCAAAATTTTGCAAGGTTATAACTTGGTGTGTTTATGGCTGCTAAAATGGGACGAAGCGGAACTCCAGGTTTATGGGTCTTAGGTAGGCCATAACAACCCCTGGGCTAGTACCTGAAGCAAAAAGCTTATCGTAATAGTTTGATCAAAAGCCCACGACTTTTAAGAGAACGTAAAAAGTTGTTGATCCTGTCCTCCAGTTTTACAATATTTTGAATGGATCAGTCTGCAGTTTCAAAAACTTAGTAGAATCAGAAAGTAAATTATACATTTATTTAAATAGTCTTGTCTGTCTAAGATGATAACACCTTTACCCTTATCAGGCTTACAAATATATTACATTCTTATCCCTCCGCAAGTTCGTGAGAACTTTAAAATCACTAAAACTAAAACAGGACAAAAACCTTAAACCCTCAAACTTATAGTAGAACTTGTTTGCCAAAAGTTTAATATCCTCCACTGCTTCTATTTAGTCACTGAAGATGGCCTTGAGTGGAGCGAAACGTTTGGCCAATAAAATGTTGAGAGTCGCATCTCTTGTTTTTTTTTTATGTATGTATGTATGTATGTATCCCTTATTTTCAAACTTTCGATTTTTTTATTGGGGCACCTCGTGGATTTGTGAGGATTTACATTCAAATTTTAGAGGTCGCTACCAAAATTTCAAAATTTTATCCTGTATGGTGTTTCAATCCACTCAAACTTGTTGAAACGGTTTAGTTTGCTCTCTCTTCATCGAAGTGGGATTAGCTTGAATTCACTTAATTTATTTCAGGAATGGGTTAATAAATGCTTAATAACTTACTCGATCTTCTCTCTCTTCAGATAAGCATGTACACTTTTTGTACCCAAAACTCTTCTAGGATTACCTGTGCACTCGCCTTTCAAGAAGGGTGAGTTTATTAATTTATTTATTTTAATTTTTTCAACTATATAAGATTTTTCTGGAATACATAATTAGTTATTTGACGTAAGGAAAGTAAAGCGATTATTTACTTTTACTTCCAGCTCTCGGATCCTCTGCTTTACTGCTGTCCAGTGTCCATGCTTTCTTCTGTTCAAAGGTCCAAAATCAGTACATCTGTGTATCATAGCTAGTTCCAAACTGACTCGGAAGGTCACGAATGTTTGGCTGGTAGGCCCTCGCCAAGCCCATTTCACTGGCACGAAGCTTCCGTTCAAAAGAGAAGTGATGGCTCACGTTTTTTTCGCCATCATCTAACTGAGAAAGAGACGGCTCGTTCAAGTGCGGCCTCTGTCGCGGATGCAGTTCTGGAGATTTAGGAACTCAAGAAGTACATAGTTGATAAGGTCGAGAAACTCTGATAAAACAAAGCTAAATGGTCGGACACCCTGAAAGCCATGGAGGAAAAGCTTCAAAAAGAACCTGAATTATCTCTGGCGTCGCCCACGCCGAGGCACTGGAGAAAATGACAATCGAAGAAACAAGACGCAATAAGAGAGAGGCACAATAAGAGAGAGGACGCAATAAGAGAATAAGAGAAAGGACGTCTAGGCAAAATGGGAGCGGTGAAACCACTTTGGCCAGAAAGGAGGAGAGAAAGAGGAAGCGAGAGGAAGAAGAAGTGCAGGAACGACGCATCAAAGAGAAACTGCGTCAGAAAGACGGAGACAGGACATTGGCCTTGACCCTGACCTGATCTAGTACTAATGGGATTGATACCGAGGAAATTGAACGGACAATCAAGGAGTTATTCGATCCGACCCATCCCTTGACTGTCTATTGGAATGGGAAGCAGCTTCTAGAAATGACTGGAAATGAGAGTGAATCTATGATACAAACGATTTTTGTGTCTGGAGGAGGAAAGAAGCAATTTCTTGGAATTCCCAAGCTGTGACGTGAAACTGGTGTGGCGATGGCTACTGCAGTGGAAAAGGCAATCCGGTCCTGGAAGATTGAAGGCATGGTACGAACCATATGCTTCGATACCACGGTCTCAAATACTGGGAAAACGAATAGAACCTGTGTCCTTCTTGAAAAGAAGTTGGAGAAAAGCTTGTTCCACTTCGGCTGCAGATATCACATCTTCGAGGTGGTGTCCGAGGCAGTCTTCTCAACTTGCATGGGGACATCAGCTGGGCCAGACATTTTGCTATTCAACCGATTTCGAGATAAATGGGGATTGCTGGACAAAGAAAAGTTCCAAACTGCGATGGATGACGATACTTCAGCTTCCGCTGTCTCGGATATCCGTGACGAAATTCTTGCGTTCATTGAAGAAATGCTCAAGACTCGGCAATCCAAAGATGATTATAGGGAACTCTTGGAATTAGTGACGATTTATCTTGGAGGGTTTATGGTTCCAGAAGCGATGCATCGTGCCAAGTGGATGGCGAAAACCATCTACGTTCTCAAGGTCTTCATATTCCAAAACCAATTTAATATCACGGTCAATGAGAAGGACGCGATGTGAAGAATGTGCATATTGGTGTCCACCATTTACATCAAAGCATGATACCGAGGCTCCCTCCCAGTGTCCGCTTCAAGCGTACGAGACCTCAATCCACAAATAGCGAACGCTACACTGAAGAAGTTCATTCACCACCTTTGGTATTTATCTGAGCTGCTTGTCGCTCTCGCCTTCGACGACGATGTGTCCGTGGAGACAAAGCGCCGTATAGTTCAAGCTCTCGACAACCACGGTATAAGGATCGGCAGAACAGAACAACAATCGAAGAGACAAAGGCCAAAGCACTGGAGAATTTTGTAACGAACAACAGCCTCCAGGTTTTCGAAACCATGAGGCTCAAATCGGACTCCATCCACTCCGAGGACCTAGGCCAATGGGGACAAGGCGAAGAGTTCTTGAAGTAAGCAAACAGCTCCAGGTCGTCAATGACATCGCAGAACGCGGTATGGCCCTCACACAAGAATTCAACCGGCTTCACACCACAGACGAGGACCAAAGGAGCACAGGAAGAAATTTTCTGATGCAAAAAGGAGCACCATCATGTAAGCTGTAGGAGCGAGTGTTCTTTGATTTTGTAATATGGGAGCATACTAGTAGCTTCGAGCAACTTATTTTACCAAGTTTCTATCGTAAATTTGAACATTTTTGTTTTTTCTCCATTTTAATTGAATGTTTCAGAGATTTGCATCACGTATGCAGCTTTTTTTTGCTTGCTTTGGTAGCTCGCTGTATGTATGATTGGCACGGTACTGCGGTAGCGACCCCTTAACATGCTGTGATTACTTTCAAATTTTGTATATTTTAGTTTGTCAATCCTCTTAAATGTTGGAGTAGAATGTAAAATGTCGTGTGTGTGTGTTAATGCGTCATAAAACAGCAAGGAAGTTAGGCCTATATTCATACCATGGACTACTGTCCAGATTTGCAGAAACGAGTGCGGTACTGTGAAGAGTTTCCAACATTTATCAGTAAAGGTCCAGATGCCATCGATCGCAAACGATTCAAAGCTGAAACATGGTTTTTCATACATAGATACATCAAATTTTAGAAGACACCAACCAATATGGGCAAGAGAGAACCCACATGTTCTGCATACACTTTACGATAGGAAAACTGGTGTGTGGTGTGCACTGTGCAGTAAGTGCAAAAAACATTAATGAAACGGATTTACCCCAAGGGACTGCAAACGCATTAGTATTGCCCTATTTGATAAACTCGTAAATCATTTGCCCAACACTGAATTCACACAAGAGCTACTTCTAAGAAGACGGTGCAATATGCCCGCACATTACTTACAGTTGTACATGACCTATGTTCATTTCTTTGTCGGTGACCAAATGAACTACTATTTTTATTCTCTCCAGTCCTAAGGGACATATATATATACACAGGGGTTGGACAAAATAATATGAACACCTTGATAAATGGCGGTTTTTATTCTTAATATGGAGTTGGTCCTCCTTTAGCGGCAATAACAGCTGCAATGCGTCGGGGAATTGATTCATACAGCTTTTGGACAGTGGCTAGAGGAATCCTGAGCCATTCTTCGAGCAAACCCTGCTCCAGTTCCTCCAAAGACGCCGGCGGTGGGAATCGGCTTCTGACCTGCTGCTCCAACTGACACCACAGATGCTCGATAATGTTAAGATCCGGGGATTGTGGAGGCCAATCCAAGCGTTCTACTTCACTAACATGCTCTTCAAACCAGTTTTTAACGACCCCAGCGGTGTGGATTGGTGCATTATAATCCTGGAAGACGGCGCCGCCATTGGGAAACAGCGTTTGGACCATGGGATGGACCTGGTCAGCCAATATTGACAGATAGACCTGGGCGTTAACCCTACCATGCAGTACTACAGCTGGGCCAAGAGTATTCCACGATATTGCTGCCCAAACCATCACAGATCCGCCTCCATGCTTAACGGTTGGGGTCAGGCAGTCGGGGTCATAAGCATCTTTAGGCTGTCTCCAGACGTAAACTCGACCGGAACATGGAAATAGCGTAAAGGAGGATTCGTCGGAGTAGACTACATTCTTCCACCGGTCCATTGACCAAGTCTTATGGTCATTACACCATTTTCTGCGCCGCTCAATGTTGATGTGCGAAAGGAAGGGTTTGGCAATTGCAGCCCTCCCATGGTATCCAGCTCCATGGAGCTCGCGACGTACAGTTCTGGTCGATACCGGGCTTGCAAGATGCTGGTTAAGCTCTGCAGTCACTTTTGGAGCTGTGGTCTTATGGTTCTTTGTCACAATGCGCTTTAGCACCCGGCGGTCTCGATCACACAGCTTCTTCTTGCGTCCACTATTGCATTTGTCGGTGCTTGTCTTTCCATGGTTTTGGTATGCAGACATGACCATAGAGACAGTTCCTCTGGATACATTGAACATCTGAGCGGTTTTCGTCGCCGATGCACCAGCCATCCGCGCTCCGACAATTTGCCCTCTTTGGAAGTCTGACAGGTCTTTCATAACTGCTAATTCATAATTCACTCAGATCTGTAAAAACAACGTGAGGGTTATAACATGACGTGTACACTCTCTGTTACGCATTTAAATAGGTTTGCCAGTCATTTGACCGTTTACTTTGTGTCTGAGCAGTCCGTAAAGATAACCGGTGAAATCGGCGGGTGTTCATATTATTTTGTCCAACCCCTGTATAAATATGTATATATATGTATATAAACGTATAGTTAACCTTTGGTTTGCTTCCACCCGCTTTAATTCTGATGAAGGTCAAGCTTTTCACTCCACCTTAGACCTACAGTTTAACGTGGAATCCGAACCACGCCCCACCAGCAGCCCAGCGTCTTAACGACTAGGCCACCCAGGGTTCCCATTTATCTACCAATCACTTTCTTTATTGTGTGGAAGGATGAACAGCTGGGTTTTGCTGCGTGCCGACTGCTGTCACCGCATCTCGATCTCGATGGATGGATTCGTTGTCAAGACGCTAACCACTACACCACCGAGGCGCATTATATATATATATATATATATGCACTAAAATCACAAAATAACACGTGACCTTATTAATAAGCAAACAACCACAGGGAAAAGGAAACACAAAGTCCGAGCGCTTTCGTGATATATTCACATTTTCCCTGTGGTTGTTTGCTTATATATATATATATATATATATATATATATATATATATATATATATATATATAATGTGTGTGTGTGTGTGTAGTGGGGATGTTTACAAAAGTAAATAGATACCTTCTTTTCATAGTTTCATATGATAGAAGTCAATAAATAATAAAAAATTTATCGAATCAGTATATTTGGAATCGTGTTGCTTTCTCCTTTGCATTATGTAAAGTTGACACACGCTTTGATGAGCTTTGCCATTTCTGGGAGACAATCATCATGGTGTTTATCTACCCTTGTCAGTTATATATATATATATATATATATATATATATATATTATATATATATATATAATCCTTTGCTTTGTCCGGAGCTATAGGGCGCGTCCCTCTGTGGCGAATGTGGGAATACACCTTTCTTCGGTGTAAGGGCTTTCTCTGCCCTCGTGGACCATTGGGGCCGTTTGGGGACCCGGCTGATCTCCTGCTTCTTTTTCTTTCTTTCTCCTTTAACCCATTCTTTCTGGCTTCTCCCTGTTTTTTTGGCGGTCTTTGGACCTTGATTTTGACCCTTTCCTTGGCCCTTGGGTGTGGGAGGTGGTTGCCCTGCACCCTTGTCGCTTTCCAACCAAACCCAAACCCTGTCCCTGCCACTTTTCACCGCGCGTTGGATGAGAGTGGCCGCCTTTCAGGCACAGGGACTGGGTGCGGGTGTATCTCCCCCTGCGTGACATCCATCGGCGGTGGGACCAAGTGTGCCACACTTCGCCTTTCCCTTGTTGGAGTCGGTGGTGGCTGGATGCGCGCGGGGGATGAAGTTCTTTTTTGTTTAGCTATGGACACTTCTCCCCCCCGGCTTACGACTACTGCTTCTCATTCCCGGACTACTCCTTCTCTCAACACTCGGGTGGTGGGCAACCAGGCCCTCGAGTCCTTTACCACTGGAAGACCGCAACCTAATGGGGTTGACCCCCCTGTGGAAGCGGAACGCTTGCACTTCCTTTTCCGTTGCCGACCCCAGTCCGTCCCTCGACTACGCCCTTGGACCTACACTCTCTAGAGCAGGGGCCTCGCCCCAGCCCACTTCAGCCACCTTCGGGCAAGTCAAGTTCCACCGAGGACTTGCCCCCACAACCCGGCTTCTTGCTCTCCCCATATGCCCCCCTCACCCGCCGCCAGCCCACCTCCCCGCGGAGAGAGCCTCGCGGCGGACGGGGGAGCCGGCATTCACGGCCGTCCTACCGACCGTTGAATATTCCAGTACATTTCGACTCTACAGCCTCCCTCTCCCTTCCAAGTATCCACAAATTCCTGGTGATTCGGCCTACATCTGGGTCCCTCCCGAACAACTCTGAACGGACGTTCCAGGCGATCCGAACCCACAGCAACTCCAGCCGCTATGACGTACGCCCACAGAGGGATGGCTCCCTCCTCGTAAAATCACGCTCAGCCGCAGAGACGAAAGCCCTACTCTCCATCACTGAGGTCCTTGGATGCTCGGTGTCCGTTTCCCCACACCCTCGCCTGAACCAGAGTCAGGGCACTATTTACGCCACCCGCCTACTGTCGGTCGCAGTGAACGAGCTCCTGGAGGATCTCGCACCCCAAGGAGTTACTAAGATCTATCGTTTCACATCCCGACAGGGAGGCACCCCCTCCCCCACCCCACGTCTGCTCCTTACTTTTAACTCACTAATCCCCCCTGGCCGTATTGTATGGGGTATGGGAGACCGCGCCTCATGCGAGTTTTCTATCCGCCCATACGTCCCAGACCCGACCCGTTGCTTCAAATGCAATAAATTCGGACACGTCAGCTCCGCTTGTCGACAGCCGCATCCATTATGTGTTCACTGTGGACGACTCGCCCACCCTGACAGGTGCCCCAACACACCCAAATGCTCGAACTGTGAAGGCGCACATCCCTCTTCATCCCGAGAATGCCTTTTCTTCAGGTTCGAGAAGGAGGTCCGAGGCCTACAGGTGACGGACTTCCTTAGCCCCCGTGAGGCACGCGACAGGGTGCGGAGTCGGGAGGTGAGGCCGGGGGTGTCCTATGCCGCTGCTCTCGGCTCTATCATCTCGGCACGCCGCCCTGGCCTGCCGCCGAAACCCCCCCCAGCCACTGCTTCCTGTTCCCCACATAGCAAATCCTCGCAGGACCCGACGGTCCCCTGTCCCCCCACCGTTCCTCTTCTTCCCGCACCTCACCTGCCACGAATCCCCCAGGAGTCTGGGACCAGGGTTTCCAGGTCCCAGCCACCTCAAACCCTGCCTTCCCAGTACTCCCTGTACACGCCCGAACCTGCCGCCCGGAGCAAGCCGTCGAGGCGGAGACGCCGGAGCGTGTCACCAGACCCTCCGGCCTCCCAACGTCTCTCTCCCTCTTCCCCTAAGACCAAGAAGACGGCTCGGACCCTTACACCGCCCACCACGCCCACTATGTCCATCTCTCCCCATCGTAGAAGTCCCACCGTTCTACCCCCACAGACTCTGACAATAGTGGCCGAAATCCACGACCCGCCCTGTACGACGAGACCCAGCCCAGTGGATCCAGTGGATGCGGCTCTGGCGCAGCTGCACGGTGTGACCGAGGGAAGCTCGGCTGCGCCCACGCCCATGAGTCTCCTGGATCTGCCCTTGCCTCCTGGTGCCATTTTCTCCACCCCTCCACGAGACCACTCTGGTTCACCTCCTTCCACCCCCATCGTACCTACCCCCCAACATCCCCGACCCCCCCTTATCAGCTACCCTGAGTACGCCCTCCCTCCCACCCGCCCGGTCTTTTTGGTACCCCCTGTCACCACCTAGGGTCCGCCGTGAGACCCCGGACAGGCGGGGTAGCGCCCCTTTTGGGGTTAACGTGCCCCCCCCTGGCCCGACCATAGAAGCCCGACAAGGCACTTCCGACCCGCTCAGCCCACGATGTTCCTCTGCCTGCCGTGATCCACGCCTCCGGTCTCGCTCGGCCGACTCGACCCCGCAACCTCCGCAGGGTTCGACAGGCCGACCGATTCCTTCCCTGGTGAACGGTAGATAGCCAGCCATGCTCCCGACCCAGCCTTCAGTTTCGCGAACTCCAGATCCCCCTTTACACTCCAACCTCCTAGCGCCTACACCTTTACCCATCCCCCTTCATCAACTAATGGATCCCCCGAAAACCACGATAGTCCACTGGAACTGTCGAGGAATCTTTGCAAACTATGAAGGCCTTAACTCCTTGATTGCCACTTCCCGTCCGGTGTGTGTCTGTCTCCAGGAGCTAATCCTGGGGACCAGGTCCATGCCCTGCCCCACTGGTTATTTCTGCGTCGCCACCCCGCCTCCTACCTGCACTCGAAGGGGAGCTGCCATCCTCGTCCACCACGCAGTCCCCTTCTACAATCTCTCCATCCGGTCCCCGCTACAGGTGACTGCCGTCCGGCTCTCCCTGGATAGACAGTACACCATTTGTTCAATCTACCTTCCCCCCCGCTCAAGTCTCCCGCGACGACCTGGTGGAAGTCGTGGAACAACTCCCCAGGCCCTTCCTACTACTGGGCGATTTCAATAGTCGTCACCCCTTGTGGGGCGACACACACACCACCTATATGGCCCCAACCCTGATATCCGTCATGACCGAGCTCTCCTTCGAGTGCCTCAACGATGGCTCTCCTACATTCTACCATGCCACCACCTGCACTCCATCCTGTATAGACCTGTCCCTCGTATCAACTGATGCCCTCCTAGACTTCACGTGGCAAGTCCTCCGAGAGGACTATGGCAGTGACCATCTCCCCATTCTACTCACCCTCAATCGACCCGACCAGACCGTACGGGTACCGGTAAGGTGGGTTACCACCAACGCGAATTGGGCCCGCTTCCGCGACAACACATATACCACCCTTACAACTGCCCACTTCCCATCCATCGACGGGTGCGTCGCATACTTCGAGTCCGTCGTTCTAACGGCCGCAAGCACAAGCGTACCACAATCCTCCGCCTACCCCCGCGCCCGACGGGTTCCTTGGTGGACCCCGGAGTGCGCGGAGGCCGTGCGCGCCAAGAAGAAGGCAACTCGGCGCTTTTACCGGACGCGACTCCCCATCCATCGCACGGAAATGCAGCGGGTCAGGGCCATCGCCCGCCGCACAATGAAGACAGCGCGCCGAGCCTCTTGGCGTGCCTTTGTGTCCGGCATTACCGTCAACACACCTTCGGCTACCATCTGGAAGAAGGTGCGGGGCGTCGAGAGGCGACATGTCCCCTCCCGACCCCCGGTCCTCCGGACAAACGACGGACTCCTATGTGAGCCCAAGTCGGTGGCAGACCACCTTGCTTCTACCTTCGCCGCCGTTTCTTCCTCTGCAGCCAATCCCGTACCCGCCCCTGACGATAGCCCCTCCCACCGTCCATAGACAGCACCTACAACCGATTGTTTACCATGCGTGAACTACAGACGGCACTGGCCTCTCGACGATCCCCTTGCCCCGGCCCGGACGGTATTCCGTACGGCATGATCCAACACCTCCACTCTACCTTACAAATTTTCCTGCTAGACTTATACAATCGCATATGGATAGAGGGTGCCTTCCCCTTTAGGTGGAAGGAGGCCCACGTCATCCCTATCCCCAAGCCCGGCAAAGATTCCCTGGACCCCACAAACTACAGACCAATCGCCCTGACATGTTGTGCCTGCAAGATCCTCGAAAAAATGGTCGCTACGCGATTATCGTTCGTCCTTGAACGTACCAATTCCTTCCCGTCTACCCAGTCCGGCTTCAGACAATTCCGCTCCACCACTGATCCCCTCCTGCTTCTCAGCCGAGACATACAGGATGCCTTCGACAATAGACAGTTCGTACTGTCAGTTTTCTTCGACATCCAGAAGGCCTATGACACCACCCGTCGAGCAATGATCCTCGGTCAGCTCCGACATCTGGGCCTTGTCGGAGCCATGCCTACCTTCATCAGGGGCTTCCTTACTTCTCGGACCTTTAAAGTCCGGGTGGGCTCAGTCCTCTCTGACACCTTTGTGCAGGAGGACGGGGTCCCACAGGGAAGCATCCTCAGTGTTCTCTGCTTCTCTGTCGTGATGAACACGGTCTCACAATGCCTTCCACCCACAATCCGCTCTTCCATCTACGCGGATGACCTTGCAATCTTTCGCAGGGCGAGAACCGTCTGTCGTTCAACGGCAAATGCAGCTCGCCATCTACCGGGTGGAGAGGTGGGCGACGTCGGTGGGTTTCCGCCTCTCCATCCCTAAGTCCAAGTGTATGGTCTTCAGTAGAAGAAGACCCACAACCCTTCCTCTACCCTCTGTTACATTATACGGCAGTCCTCTTGAGGTGGTACCCTCCACGCGTTTTCTGGGCATGACCCTAGACCGACGGCTCAATTGGGTTCCCCATCTCAAGCACCTAAAGCAATCCCTTCGACGCCCCCTCGCTCTCCTGGATCACCTCTCTCACACCACATGGGGTGCAGATCGACGCTCTCTTCTTCGCCTTTATACTTCCATAGTACAGTCGAAGCTGGACTATGGTAGCGCAGTTTATGGTTCAGCCTCCAACGCCCGCCTCCGTATCCTGGACCCGGTACTTAATAGAGGCCTCCGCCTCGCCACCGGTGCTTTCCGCTCCTCCCCAGCCTCCAGCCTCCATGTGGAATGTGATCATCTCCCTCTCGCCCTCCGACGGGGTCTACTCTCATGCGGACATACCTCCGTGCACAGAGGCTACCTTCTTCGCTTCTGGGCACGGCGTTTTAGAACTACCACCTCAGGGACGGAGCTGGCACTTCACTGAAGCGGTCCGCTCTTTCCTTGATCTTTTCAACATGCCCCCCCCTCAGTTATCCCCATTTCATTCAGCATCTACCCCCCCTGGATCCTAACCCCTATCAAGTTCTGCAAAGATCTGTGTTCCCTACCGAAGACTACCACGAGCGCCATGATATACAGGTCACTTTTCCGCGAACACGCAACCCAACACCCGGACGCAATCGCCATTTACACGGATGGTTCCCGCTCGGAAGCTGGTGTGGCCTCCTCAGCGGTGATTCTGTCCCAGCCGCTCTCCCGGAGCGTCGGCCTGCCCCGCGAGGCCTCCGTTTTTTCGGCGGAACTTTTCGCCATAACGGAGGCCCTCGATATTGTGCGCACCCACTCTGCCAGCTCTTTTGTCATTTATTCGGATTCCCAAAGTGCACTTCTCTCCCTAGAAAGATTTAACTCCCCTCACCCGCTCGTCTGTACCATCCAGCAGACCTTCCACTTTTTAACGATCTTCCAACATAAGACAATCGCATTCTGTTGGGTCCCGGCTCATGTCGGCATCCAGGGTAACGAGGCGGCGGACCGCACAGCAAAGACGGCCTGCTTGCTGCCGGCCTCCTCCCGACCCCTCCCCTTCTCCGACTTCTTCCCGGCTTTCCGCTCCCACTTCCGCTCCATATGGCAGCGGGAATGGGACCAGGCCACACAAAATAAACTCCACACGATCAAACCGCACATAGGACACTGGGCTTCTTCATTCCACCGGTCCCGCCATAAAGAAGTAATCCTAGCCCGTCTCCGCATAGGTCACACCCGCATCACCCACGGACACCTTATGGCGAAATCGCCAGCCCCGCTTGCTCTACCTGCCATACCCCTATCACTGTCTTACACCTTCTGGTGGAATGCTCAAAGTTGGCCGCTCTCCGTCGCAGGTGTTTCCCTCTCTCGGCCGAAAACCCCATACCCAACTGCCTACGATCTATACTCGCCGACGGCCCCCACTTTTCAGCGGAAGCCGTTCTCCTCTTCCTTACTCACTCCCATCTGCTCCATCGTATCTGAAACCGTACCCCTCCTACCCATTATCCATCGACTGACCCTTACTCATTCCCCTAGTCTACCGCCCCTAGCACAGTGACATCACCCACTCCCTGCCTCGCCGAGATATGTACCGTCTCTTTAGGTACGAATCGGCGGTAAATCTGGAAAAGAAAAAAAATATATATATATATATATATTATTATTAAAAAAATATTCGGACAGGGTGTTTATTTCTAGAACAAGGTCACGCTTGGAGTTGATTGTGCTAAACATGTGTCTGCATGTCGAGCCAAGTTGACTGAGAGGGTTGCACTTCATTGTGTAGTGTCAGTCCACCGTGGTGAGCCGATAAAGTTAAACTTGTTTTGTTTCGCGGCGATTTCTTACGATGAGGTCATGTTGGTTTTTTTTTTTTATATTATGAAGGTGTTTTGCACCATGAATATGCTCCACAGGGACAATCAATCAACAGGGAACTTTCCAGTGAAGTTTCGAGACGTCCACGTGAAGCAGTTCGGAGGAAACGGCCGCAGAAGTAGGAATCCGGAGACTGGATGCTTCATCAGGATAACGCGCCATCTCACTCGTCGCAACTTGTCCAGCAATTTTTAGTCAAAAACGCTGCCCCCAAAGTACAGTCGCCTCCATATTTGCCGGATTTGGCTCCATGTGACTTTTTTTGTTTTCGAAGCTCAAACAAACCCTGAAAGGACACCGATTCGGAAGGAGCGTACTTTGAGGGAGATTAAACCCACAATCCTGTAAGTACCGTACCATATTCTGTTTATAATAGCATCAGTGTGTGTGTGGGGGGGGGGGGGATCTTTTCCGTTTTGTGACCGCCACTAAAATCAAATAAAATCTACATTATTCTATTTCTCTTGATCCTTTTTATTACTATTGAGTACATTTTAACTTTCAGAAATGTAATTTCAACATCATAAAATTAAAATCTCGAAATGGACTAAATAAATGCGTTAAGGATTCAGTCTGTCGTGAAAAATACGATGGCCTACCCTAGCGCTTTCTCAACCAGCCTAACTTAATGTAACCCTAACGAAACTAACCTGTTTATGTGGAGGCAAAGAAACAAAGGAAAAGACTTCTTCAATAAAATATCACATAACATTTCCAATTAAAAACAAAACTGACTAAATAGAAAAAAATTGTTTGATTTTCGTAATAAAAATTATATTCTCAAACCTAAAACATATCGAATTGTACTCAAAGCTACTCAATGAACATGCGCACGCATTAAAGTTGGGTGGTGTCCATAGAAAAGACATATATCTATCTATCTATCTATCTATCTATCTATATATATATCTATATATATATATCTATATCGGGTGTCCTATTCGAAATGAAACCACTTTGAAACCTTATAATTTTTTATTGAATGATGCAAACAATGTAATATTCACACAGTAAATAGTCAATGTCATAAAGTTAATATTGAGATATGTGAATTATAACATTTAGATACATTGTGCATAGCATAATGTTTCCTTTTAAGATCTTCACATGTTATATGCTGAACAATTGAAGCTTATATGGATAGAGCTGCAGCCGCTTGCGCACGACTCTATGCACAGTTGAACGAGGAATCTGCAGTTCGACACTGGCACGACGGATGAGCTTTCTCGGCTACTACCAAGACGCCGCGTATTCGTCAACATTTTCTTCCGATCTTGTTCGCCCTCCAGAGTGTTCCTTTAGAACACTGCCAGTCTCCTCGAATTTCTTGGTTCATGCATATAGGTCTCTTCTGGGGGGGTTCCTTGTGAAAGGTTGTACGGAATCGCCGTTTGCACCAGAGTAGGGGACTTAACTCAGTCATCCATAACACACATTTCGCTTTTTCTTGTCGGGTAACATAATTCATCTGAAACAAACAAAAAACATTATGACAAAAACTTATGCATATGGTGTTAGTAACTGGTAAAGTTTCAACATTCTCACAGTTTCATTTCGAATGGGACACCCGATATATATATATATAACCTTTGGTTAGCTTCCGCCCGAATTGTTCATTCTGACGAAGGTCAAGCTTTTCACTCCACCTTAGACCTACAGTTTAACGTGGAATCCGAACCACGCCCCATCAGCAGCCCAGCGTCTTAACCATTAGGCCACCTAGGGTACCCATTTATCTACCAACCACTTTCTTTATTGTGTGGAAGGATGAACAGCTGGGTTTGCTGCGCGCCGACTGCCATCGGGTCTCGAACCCGGGGCGATGGATCGTAGTCAGCGATGCTAACCACTACACCACCGAGGCGCATCCTTTTAAGACTAATATACAGGGTGTCTATAAATTATTCACCCCATTATAAGCCTTAATAAATTCGTTATTATAGGAGCTATCTTAAAACGGTTTGCGGCAATTAATAACACAACTCAAGAAATTTTTGTTTTAATTCAGTAAACCTCCACGTGAGCCCCATTGGTAGCACGCAGAACATCAAGGCGATAGATGATTTCGTTCCAAACATTAAGAAGCATGTCTTGCGTGATGGAAGCTAATGTCTCTTCAATCCGGTGTCTTAATTCTGTGATGTTATTAACCTTCTTTGCATACACTCTGTCCTTTGTGTAGCCCCATAAAAAGAAATCCAGAGGCGTGATATTCGGGGAACGAGGAGGCCATGGAATAGGGCCATCTCGCCGATCCAACGAGAAGGGAAGTTTTCATTGAGGAACCTCCGCACTTGTAATCCCCAGTGTGGCGGTGCCCATCTTGCTGAAAGAAACACACGGGGCTGCATACCCTCAAGCTGAGGTGCAGCATACCATTCAAGCATATCTAGGTAATTTGTAGCCTTCACAGTGTTCTCATGGAAGAAAAATTGCTTTCTCCTTCACTGTCGCCATTGTGCCCCTAGTGGATGTTCTGCGAAATAAAGAAAAAAAATTCTTATTAATTGCCGCAAACCGTTTTAAGATAGCTCCTATAATAACGAATTTATTAAGGCTTATAATGGGGTGAATAATTTATGGACACTATATATATATATATATATATATATGTATATATATATATATATATATATATATATATATATATATATATATGTTAGTCATATAAAATAAGCAATTTATAAATTCACTGAAATTCAGGCAATATGTCAAATTGGTGATACAAAAACGTAAATAACCTAACCTAACCTTTCTGGTAATGCTGCATATGCATACCCACTGGAATTCCCAATATGTTGCCTAAAAATTCATGGCTAGGTGAGGTTTAATTAGGTATTAGGTAAATCGAAGATTCAACAAATTGCCTAAAATTTTAGTAAATTGCCTTATTTTAGACATTGACTAGTATATACATAATACAGTATAAAAATGGTCGGTTAAACACCATGAAAATTCTGAGGTTTCACTGGCTAATTTTAAAATTGTTTAATCCATTACAGTGTGACATATTGTTTGCAGTTTTCAGTATAACCATTATATTATTTTATATGTATATCAACACATTTACGAATTTTTACTTGATTACTTCCCACTCACTCATTCCATTCTCTTCTCTGGAATTAGTGTCGCGGAAGACTTTTTTTGTTATCGTTGTTGGCTTTTATTTTTTTATTTTATTTTTTTGGCTCCATACTACTGTATAGAGAAACAATTTACATAGTTTCTTGAAACCCTATATTTACTTCTATTTGGTAGATGTTGTTAAAACAAAACAAAATAAAAACGTTCTTTATTTATAGTTTAAATATATAAAATGGTTTTTGTTTTTTGTAATTAAACTCGGATTTACAGGCTACAGAATTGGTTTAGTAACTACTTTCAGGGCTATGTCGTGGGCATGACGCAGCATCGCTTCCCGTCAATCAGCGAAGTTAAGTGACTTTTTGTATGGGTAGTAGTTGGATGGGTGACCATCCTCAGCGTCCAGGTGATGTAGCACCCCGTGGTTCGGATTCCACGTAAAGTTGTAGGTCCCTTCCGTCACCTGATCTTTGCTCTTGCGGAGGAGGTTACGAGTAAATAACCCTCAGAACGCATCTACACAACTACTTTCAGCTTTTGAAAAGCTGATTGAAAAATGTAGAGAAGTATATAGTCGGTAAAATATCTACAAATATATATATATATCTATATATATATATATATCTATATATATATATATATAATCCAGTCTCTGCATGTAAAAATTATAAAACCCTTTATATATAATGTTAGGCCTAGGTTCTGGGACATAGGTCACCAATTCATTTTTCTGCGGTCCGCAACAGGTGTTTCTGTAACTACCAAAGTCGGCTAACTACAATCAATGGTGGGCAAATTACTAAGATTTCGTAATCGAGTAAAAGTAGAATTACTTGCCGAAAATAGTAATCAAGTAGAAGTAAAATTAGTAGCTTAAATAAGTAATCAATTAAAAGTAAAAATTACTGATGTCTGAAAAGTAACTAAAAGTAGAAATTACTTCTCTGGTTTAATTATACAGGGTGAGTCAAAAGTCTCCATACATAGGCAAAATGGTCATGATAAATAAATGATTATTTATTTTTTGCAGGTGATGTGCTGAGATGCCTTTGTATGTGCCATCCGTATGTGCATTCAGTGTAATGGTGCCCACATAGAGCATATTTTGTGACTTACAAGTGATTGCATAATAAAGTGACCATTTTGCCTATGTATGGAGACTTTTCACTCACCCTGTATATTGCTTTTCAATGTCTATTTTTATTTACATCGCACAAATTTGCAGCACTGATATTCTAGTAATATGATTACAATTTTAACTATTAGTTAATGCATTCGTGATTCACTATAATGTTAAATTGCAGATATTACTGAAGTTTATACATTACATTACACTGCTCCATTATCATCATGAATATGGGATTGGAGAATAAACAGCTTTGGGAGATCCGGAAAAAATAAAAGAAAAATATAAAAAAGTAATTGTATAGCTTTTTTACAAAAGTAATGAAGTAAAAAGTAGTTGTTACTACTGATAAATTTTTAATCAATTACGAGTAAAAAGTAATCGTTCAGAAAAGTAGTTAAAAGTAGATTACTAAAAACTTAGTTACTGTAATCGATTACAAATGCTTCTTTACTTGCCCACCACTGACCACAATACTACTTTTTACTTTCTTTCGGACTGTTTTCGCAATACGGCCGACATTATTTTACTAAAATCAACTTAAAATCACCATTTTTAATGTCCCAAATAAAAACTAAATTTAAACTTTACAAAAATAATAGAAAACGTTTGAATTTGATTTTTTTCGAGATGTCAAATTTTGTCTCAATTTTAAACTACAGTATATCCTATAAACAGTGCATGTATGAATTTATTCCCGCCAGTCTGGATCCAGACCGCGGTCCGCCTATTGGTGACTCTCTGCCGTAGAGCGGTGGTCTACAGGCTTTTTGAGTCGCGCTTTCTTTATTAGGTGGAAAAATGACGAACCTCCCCACCCCCTCTGTAAGTGGTGAGCCAAATAGCAGTAAGGAGTACAACCGTTCTTTTGAACTTAGTAGTATGTTTCCCCTCTGCGTGTAAATAATTTCCCTGATTCATTCATTGTCAAGAAGTAACATTTTATGAATTCGGTAACCTTTCGTTCGCTCCTTTTGCAGGGAGCCGCGCACCCTAGTTTATGGACCCCTCTTCAACAGAATATCTAATATTTTCAACTTTACATTTTTAAGAGAAGCAATCAGGGACAGGAAAGCGTGTGTGTGTGTGTGTGTGTGTGTGTGTGTGTGTGTGTGTGTGCGCGCGCGCGCGCGCATATATATACATATACACAAACTCAGAATGGTCCCCTTAGAAACTTATATGTTAAACACAGACCGTGCATGGAACAAGGAACTCTTCTGAGAAATTATATCCACTACAGTTCGAATAAGTAATGATAAATGACAAATACTATAGTTTTTTCTTTTTCATGATGGAAAGCCAACGTGAATGCAACGAGTTTCTTGCGTATATTGAGGTTCTGAATGTAGTAGGCTAGGTGTAAGCTGTAAACCCTAAATCCTGTCCCAAAGCTGGATCCTATCTACTTTACAGATAGCTGGTGAGGGAAGCTATATTTTGGGGCCTCTTTGCGAGTAACCCGGTGCCCACGTTGGGCTTTCCATCATGAAAAAGAAAAAAACTATAGTATTTGTCATTTATCATTACTTATTCGAACTGTAGTGGATATAATTTCTCAGAAGAGTTCCTTGTTCCATGCACCGTCTGTGTTTAACATATATATATATATATATATATATATAATATATATATATATATATATATATATTTATATATCGTAAAGAACGACGCTTGTATAGGAGATATTCCGCGCAAGACGAGAGAGAGAGAGAACGAAACAAATGAAAAAAATGAGGTAACCACCCGGGAATCGAACCCGGGATCTTCCGATTGCCGGTCAGATGCCCGGGTTCGATTCCCGGGTGGTTACCTCATTTTTTCATTTGTTTCGTTCTCTCTCTCTCGTCTTGCGCGGAATATCTCCTATACAAGCGTCGTTCTTTACGTTATTTATACTGCGTGTTCTTTGCAGTTGAATGTATATAATGTTACGGCATGCGGGAGGTGCCCCCTTGGGGCATTGGTTTCTGCGAGTATGTAGAAGAATTACGGCATTTGGAAGAGTGAGGCCATGGTGTAATGGTATCGCATCTGACGGCAATCGGAAGATCCCTGGTTCGATTCCCGGCTGGTTACCTCATTTTTTCATTTGTTTCGTTCTCTCTCTCTCGTCTTGCGCGGAATATCTCCTATACAAGCGTCGTTCTTTACGTTATTTATACTGCGTGTTCTTTGCAGTTGAATGTATATAATGTTACGCATGCGGGAGGTGATTGGTTTCTGCGAGTATGTAGAAGAATTACGGCAAGAGTGAGGCCCATGGTTGTATGGATCGCATCTGACTGGCAATCGGAAGATCCCGGGTTCGATTCCAGGGTGGTTACCTCATTTTTTCATTTGTTTCGTTCTCTCTCTCGTCTTGCGCGGAATATCTCCTATACAATCGTCGTTCTTACGTTATTTATACTGCGTGTTCTTTGCAGTTGATATATATATATATATATATATATATATTATATATATATATATATATATATATATATATATATATTATATATATGCGCCTCGGTGGTGTGGTGGTTAGCGTCGCTGACTACGAATCATCGGCCCCGGGTTCGAGACCCGACGGCAGCTGGCGCGCAGCAAAACCCAGTGTTCATCCTTCCACACAATAAAGAAAGTGGTTGGTAGATAAATGGGTACCCTAGGTGGCCTAGTGGTTAGACGCTGGGCTGCTGATAGGGCGTGGTTCGGATTCCACGTTAAACTGTAGGTCTAAGGTGGAGTGAAAAGCTTGACCTTCATCAAATGAACAATTCGGGCGGAGCTAACCAAGGTTATACTGACATGAATGGCGACGTCGTAACCGATGTCGTAACACACGCTTTCCGTTGATCATCAAAGTTAAGCGACGAAGAGATCGTCCCCTGCATCCAGATTACATCCAGATTACATCCAGATTATGTAGCGACCCGTGGTTTCCATTTCTACAGGTCATAGATAATGATGGATGTACAAGAACGTGTGATGGTATTAACACTACGTATCCAAGGGAAGAGTGCAAAGAAATTCGAAACAAGATTTTACAAACCAGGACCTACAGACAAAGCAATTCGCGAACTGGTCATAAATCTAAAAAGAATAGGATTAACTGTTCATGATAAGGCAAGATCTGGACGTCCAGTATATCTCAAGAAAATGTCCAATTGGTAAGAGATGCCTTCGAAACATATCCTAGAATGTCAACTCGCACAGCATCATGTAACACCAAAAACGACTGTTCTAAGGATTTTAAAATCAATATTAAAAAAGAAGAGTTACCATATTCAAGTTCTACATGAGTTACACGAAGAGGATTATCCAAGACGAGCCGCCATGTGCACGGAATTGATTGAAAATATTCATACCGAAAACTTATTAAACCACATTCTCTTCAGCGATGAGGCGACATTCCACACGTTGCCGTATCTGGGAAAGCGTAAAATCAACCGAGTTCTACGAATGGGAGAGAGTCTCCTAAAGTTAATGTCTGGTTGGGTATGACAAGATCGATGATTTATGGACCTTTTTTTCTTTGCAGAAGCTACGGTAATGGCTAATTTATCTTGACGTGCTTCAGCAGTTTCTTGAACCCCAGCTTCGTTCAGATGGCATTCTCGACACTGTTGTCTTTCAACAAGATGGAGTTCCATGTCATTATGTAAACATCGTTCGGGCGTACTTTGATGAGCTCTTACCAAATCGGTGGATTGGACAATTTAACACTTCTTTGAGTGGGGCTTTATGAAGTCTGAGCTTTACAAAACAAAAGTTACAGACCTGCAGGATCTGCGAACCCGCATTATCGCGGCAGTCGCTAAAATAACCCCAAAGATGCTTGAGAATGTGTTTCTCAATGCAGTGGACAGGTTTGAGATTTGCAGAGACACTGATGGTGTTCACGTCGAATCTTAGACCTAAGCTTGATAAAAATAAATATACATCTAATTATGTTACTACATTTTTATCCTAAAATACTATTATTTCAGCAAAATAGATTGGGACTTTTGGACCACCATGTATTTAGCAGTGAAACAAATCACTTTTGAATGTAATTTTAAAGGTCTCGATAATGTATTTTAAAAATTAATCGTAATAAATTATTCTCAATATTTAATAGTAAGAATTAATGCGATCCTAAGATAAGGAAAGAGAAGGTTTTTGTATTGTTTCATCAAGTTTAGATTGATAACACTAGGCAACAAAGATTTTGTTACAGAAGACCAAATAGGTGCTCCTAGCTAATTTCGGTATGCTGATTTCAAATCTATAATTAGATTTTTTCTATCACGTCTAGATTTTGTGTAAAATGCAAATCACTTTTAGTAAAATTTTCTACCACGTCCAGATTTTGGTTTTAATCGGCTTAATGCCAGTAATATGAAACTTGCTTTTCAAGGTTAAAGCAATTTTTTTTGCCAACTATATACAAATTCGAACAATTTTGATAAATAAAATTTATCCCGAGTTGGCAACACTGAGTCAAGAGCATAGTAACGGGCAACGGCCCAACGGTCAGTCGCTACGTGACAGTCAAGCAGAACGGTTGTTGAAGCTCTCTGCTGATGAGCAAGTGACAGGTTGTGGTGACTTGTGTGTTTTTATAGCATTTGTTTTGTACTACGGTGTGTATTTCTTTTTATTTTGCACATCGTAATAATTACTTTCTACGTTTTTTCAGATATTGTATGGTAATTAAAAATGGCATCAAATAGACGTGCTTGTGTAAATCACCCAGACAACTTCTGCTTTGTCTGTGGACAATATACACCTAAGCCACAACGTAGAAACATAACAACAAAGATTAAACTTGCCTACAAGTGTTATTTTGACTGTAAGTTAGGAGACCAACAGAGGGACTGGGTACCACATATTTGCTGTGCACAGTGCAATG
Organism: Bathynomus jamesi; assembly: GCA_023014485.1. Lineage (NCBI taxonomy): Eukaryota > Metazoa > Arthropoda > Malacostraca > Isopoda > Cirolanidae > Bathynomus > Bathynomus jamesi. The sequence continues at coordinate 52,825 of JAJOZX010011609.1, read as the reverse complement.
CAATGTTAATAGCTTGGATGAATGGTAAAAGAAAAGCTATGCCGTTCTCAGTCCCCATGGTTTGGCGTGAGCCGAAAAATCACTTCAATGATTGTTATTTTTGTTTGACAAAGATTGCTGGTTTCACAAAGAAAAACAAATCAAAGATCACGTACCCAAACTGCGAATCAGCAATGAAACCAGTACCACATGATGAAACAAATCCACCACCAGTTCCACCAGCAACGATAACAGACAGCAGTTCATCTGAAGATTCTGCTAGTGATATAGAAACAGGGAAAGATGGCATATATGTTCCAGATGCAAATATTTCCCCACATTTGTTAAGTCAAGCGGAGTTAAATGACTTAGTGCGCGATTTGGAATTACCAAAAGAAAAGGCAGAGTTGCTTGGTTCAAGACTTCAAGAATTTAATCTTCTCCAACCAAACACCAAAGTTTCCCATTTCCGCCATCGCCATTTGCAGTTTTCATCATTTTACTTACAGGAAGAAAACGTTTGTTTCTGCCACGATATCAGTGGTCTCATGCAAGGGATTGGCTGTCGCTATGATCCAAAAGAATGGAGACTGTTCATTGACTCTAGTAAAGCTAGCCTTAAAGCTGTATTACTGCACAACGGCAATGAAAAACCTTCAATACCTGTAGCACATGCCACTGGCCTTAATGAGACTTATGAATCGATGAAACTGCTGCTAAGAATCATCAAATATAAGACCACACATGGAATATTTGTGGCGACCTTAAAGTTGTATCATTACTTCTTGGGTTACAGTTGGGCTACACAAAGCATATGTGCTTTTTGTGTCTATGGAACAGCAGAGATGACAAGAACCACTACAAAAAACATGATTGGCTATCTAGAACTGAACATGTTGTTGGTAAATACAATGTGAAACACCCAGCACTTATTGACCCTCAGAAAGTACATCTTCCACCACTTCACATTAAACTTGGCCTTATGAAAAATTTCGTGAAGGGTATGGATCATCAAGGTAGTGGTTTCCAATATTTAAAGGATAAATTCAAAGGAATATTGACAGATGCTAAGCTAGAAGTTGGAGTTTTCACTGGACCACAGATCCGCAGTGTCATCCACGACTCATCGTTTCCATCTAACATAAATGAGAATGAACTAGGAGCATGGACATCTTTCGTTGAAGTTGTCAAAAATTTTCTTGGAAACCACAAAGCTGAAAACCACCGTAAACTCGTAGAAAACATGCTTAAATCTTATGAAATAATGGGATGCAGAATGTCTTTGAAAATTCATTTTTTACATTCTCATCTTGACTTCTTCCCGGCCAACCTTAGGGCTGTAAGTGACGAGCATGGTGAGCGCTTCCACCAACAGATCTCAGTTATGGAAAACAGATACCAAGGTAATTTCAACCCAAATATGATGGGAGATTATTGTTGGTTCCTGCAGAAGGAGAGCTCGTCATCCTACAAGCGACAAAGGAAGAGGACACACCAAAGTTTCACTTAAGAACAGGAATTTGCCTTTCAGTAGTAACAACAAAATACTAACGCGCTTTGGGTGGATGGTTGGGCGCAGGGGTGGTAACTCCGCCAGCGGAATTCCGCTGTCTGTCTTAAGCCAGAATAAAGGAGGAAGGACATCCCTGTTCACTAATTATTTAAGTATGCTTAACATAAAACGTGGCATGGAAAAGTAGCTTAGACGGCTTTCGTAATAGAAGCGGGTGAGAAAAAAAATGAAAAATAGGGGTTTTCGGTTACACAAAATCTGGACGTGATAGAGAAATTTTGATATCAGATCTGAAATCAGCATCACCGCTTTAGTAGGAATCAGTAGTTCACGTGTCTGTAACAAAAAAAAAGTTGAAATTTGTTGCCTAGTGTAATTTAAATGAAATTTGTGTTGGGTAACATTAAAAAAGAAAATGGATTTTTTTTTTTTTTAAGGATAGGTGAAGAAGACCATAAAGGTAATTGCAGACTCGAGAGATATTTTTTGTGGAAAATCTAACCAAGTAAATAATCGTACCAGTGGGAGTGTGCATGAATCGATACGAGAATTGCTTCCTTCGAGATTCTCTCACTCGCGAACCTCTCTTAGACGAAGACTGAAAATGGGGACGACGTACGAGTAGAATGAGAAAAGACAAAACCTATAATGATCACCTCGTCCCTACTAATTTTTACAACCTTGAACGCTCTAACCTTCGTTCGTCTCTGCGTCTCGATCAACTTACACGAGGAGTCGACACTCGCTTTCGTATTAAGAATTATCATAAGTTTTGTCTGTTTTTGGGAAGGGATATCATTTAAAAAAATGTTTTACAAGCACCTCATCAAGTTTGCGATATTCAAACTCGCAACAACGCACATTTTAGCTGCAACACACTAATTATTTTCATTGCTGATTGACGCTATTATATACCCATTTTTATGAGAAATAATAGTAAATAAATGGCAAAAAAAATATGGTGTCATACGTCACTCTGTTTAAGGAGCATCAAATCATACTTCGAAAATAACGGTATAAGCTTGATTTGAAAAGCACACTTCTTTTTACCAGGTGGGGGTCCATGCACCAGATTAAAGCATTTTTTACATCACACACACACACACACACACGAGGTGTGTTCAAAAAGTTCCCGAACTGATTATGCTGCGCGCGCATCACATGACGCGCATGCACGTCATGTGATGCATGTTGTAGTGAGACTCAGTCTGTGTCCAAAGACGATTACCGCTTGTTGATATCGTATTTTGTTCTCTCGATATTTAATGTTTTGTGAAGTTATTTTGTGTTTTGTTGCATTTTGTGTATTTGAATAATGGCTACTGTTGAAGAACGTGTGCGCATAAAATTTTGCGTTAAGCTGGGCAAGACTGTTTCTGAAACCCATGCCATGCTGAACACAGCATTTGACAATGACTCCTTAAGTTGGACAACCACTTTTGAGTGGCACAAGCGCTTTAAGGAAGGCCGAACGCCGACGGAGGACGATGCATGGGTGGGACGACCTTCCACTTCAAAAACTGATGACACTATTGCTTGTGTTCGTGAAATAATTCGAGGGAACAATAGACTGACAGTCAGGGAAGTTGCAGACGAAATGGACATTTCGATAGGATCATGCCACACGATACTCAGAGAGAATTTGGGGATGCGTCGTGCGTCAGCCAAATTTGTGCCACGACTCCTGACTGCCGAGCAGAAAGAGCAGTGTTGTTGTCTCAAGACGACCTTTACCGTGCCAATCTTGATGAAAAATTTCTCAAAAACATCGTTACGGGTGACGAGACTTGGGTGTATGGGTATGACGTTGAAACAAAACAGCAGTCATTGCAATGGAAGTGTGCGGCAGTAGCCATTATTCAAATGCGCAAAATGCGACAAAACACACAAAATGACTTTACAAAACAGTAAATATCGAGAGAACAAAATACGATATCAACAAGCAGTAATCGTCTTTCGATACAGACTGAGCCACACTACAGTATGCATCACATGACGCGCATGCGCGTCATGTCATGAGCGCACAGCATAACCAGTTAGGGAACTTTTTCAACGCCTCGTGTGTATATATATATATATATATATATATTTTATGATACACACAGACCGTGCATGGCCTGTCTGCTTTGCAAATAGCTGGTGAGGGAAGCTATATTTATGGGACCTCTTTGCGAGTGACCCGTTGCTCGCGTCGGGCTAGCATCATGTAAAAGAAAAACTATGGTATTTGTCATTTACCATTACTTATTCGGACTATAGTGGATTTAATTATCCCAGAAGAGTTCCTTGTTCCATGCATGGTCTGTGTGTATCATAAAAAACCTCAGGGAACCATTCTGAGTTCATTCATATATATATATATATATTATATATATATATATATATATATATATATATATATATATATATATATATTATATATATATATATATATTATATATATATATATATATATATATATATATATATATATATATATATATATATATAGTCATGCGGTTTGCTTCTACAAAGCTTCAATTTAATATTTAGGAGAAATCCAATGACAAGGAGGAATGTAAATGCCATGAAAAGTCTTCTTTAATGCGCAACGTTTCGAGCAATACGCTCATCATCAGGCTAGATAATAACAATATGAAATTAGAATCAATAAATAAATGTGAACAAGACAAATAATTTCCATAAAACCTATTCAGTAAAAGCAAATTTTAAAAAGACTAAAAGAAGAGGGTTAAATTCAAAGTTATAAAAATTTACATATAAAATTAACCAGAAATTTAAAAAGCTATTTTTAAATTACATATAGTAAATTTGAAATTAGTACACTGGAATAATTAACACTAATACAATGGAATAATTAACACTACGAACCTTTCAATGCTGGTTCCGAGGCACGAGTAATTTAAAACAAAACAAAACAGGAAACAAGCTATGGGTTGGGCGGTTGGAGTTATAAGTTAGGGGAGGGGGGATTATAAAAAATTGGGGGGGGGTTTATAAAAAATTTAGAGGGACAGCTGAGGAATCCACGTTTAGAGAAGGGGTCAATGTTTTAATATAAAGAGATTCCAAAATTCTGTGAGTTAGGACAAGAATTACAACCGAGAATTTTAAAATGATCTAAAGTGACATCAGTTTTACATTTTATACTGTGTTCCCGAATACTGGAGGCTTCCTTTTTATTTAAAATTTTACCTGTTCGGCAATTATTCCCATATGCGAATAAAATCTAGTCCTGAGGGAGCGCACGGTGCTGCCAATGTAAGTACCAAGGAGACACCTTGGGCAGGTAAATAAATATACAACACCGCTACGCAACGAATCAGGAGTTCGATCCTTCGCTGAGAAAAAGCTACCTAAAGACATTTTGTTAATAAATATAATGCGAAAATCAGTATGATAAAAAATTTTTCTTAACAAATTACACTTTCTAAATGAGTCATAAAAAAATCAGCTGATAGAGGTCCGACGGGTGATCCCATCCCAACACCATCAATTTGTTGGTAACCTTATTATTGAAAGTAAAATAACATTGCTTAAAAACCAATTCTAAAAGTTCCTTAAAATAAGACCATGAAAAACCATGAAAACTATCATCAGAGCTAAAAACCCTATCTAAAATAATGGCAATAGTTTCTGATACAGGTACATTCGTGAAAAGCGACTTTACATCAAAACTGACAAAAAACTTTTTTGAATTTCAAAAAGATCTTCTTAGTAAGAATTTCGATTCAAAAAGTTTTTTGTCAGTTTTGATGTAAAGTCGCTTTTCACGAATGTACCTGTATCAGAAACTATTGCCATTATTTTAGATAGGGTTTTTAGCTCTGATGATAGTTTTCATGGTTTTTCATGGTCTTATTTTAAGGAACTTTTAGAATTGGTTTTTAAGCAATGTTATTTTACTTTCAATAATAAGGTTTACCAACAAATTGATGGTGTTGGGATGGGATCACCCGTCGGACCTCTATCAGCTGATTTTTTTATGACTCATTTAGAAAGTGTAATTTTTAGACAATTCCCACCCATTTTAAACCAATTTTCTATCGACGCTTCGTTGATGACTCGATAGCTGTTTTTGATAATGCTGTACAAGCGCAACAATTTTTTAACTTCTTAAATTCTCTGCACCCCAATATAACTTATACAATGGAAACTGAGAAAAATGGCTCCCTTCCCTTTTTAGATCTTTTAATTTCGAAAAAAGGTGATTCTATTACTACATCAGTTTACAGGAAACCCACTTTTACTGGTTTGGGCATGAATTTCTTTAGTTTTACTGATTTTAACTATAAGATGTCGTGTATTAAAACTCTCTTGTTCAGAGGATATAATTTGACCTCTAGTTTTACCTTACTAAACGATGAATTTAATAATTTAAGATCATATTTTACCAATAATAGTTTTCCTGTTCAATATGTAGATAAACTAATAAGATCTTTCTTAAATAATGTTTATAGCCCTCAACTTTCCTGTATTTCAGTGCCTAAAGATATAAAATATTTCCTGGTACCTGAAATGGGTCCCATGAATAAAGAATTTAAACTTAAATTTACAAAGTTGTTAAGAAAATTTTTTTATCATACTGATTTTCGCATTATATTTATTAACAAAATGTCTTTAGGTAGCTTTTTCTCAGCGAAGGATCGAACTCCTGATTCGTTGCGTAGCGGTGTTGTATATTTATTTACCTGCCCAAGGTGTCTCCTTGGTACTTACATTGGCAGCACCGTGCGCTCCCTCAGGACTAGATTTTATTCGCATATGGGAATAAGTTGCCGAACAGGTAAAATTTTAAATAAAAAGGAAGCCTCCAGTATTCGGGAACACAGTATAAAATGTAAAACTGATGTCACTTTAGATCATTTTAAAATTCTCGGTTGTAATTCTTGTCCTAACTCACTTAGAATTTTGGAATCTCTTTATATTAAAACATTGACCCCTTCTCTAAACGTGGATTCCTCAGCTGTCCCTCTAAATTTTTTATAAACCCCCCTCCCCAACTCCCCTCCCCCCTCCCCAATTTTTTATAATCCCCCCTCCCCTAACTTATAACTCCAACCGCCCAACCCATAGCTTGTTTCCTGTTTTGTTTTGTTTTAAATTACTCGTGCCTCGGAACCAGCATTGAAAGGTTCGTAGTGTTAATTATTCCAGTGTACTAATTTCAAATTTACTATATGTAATTTAAAAATAGCTTTTTAAATTTCTGGTTAATTTTATATGTAAATTTTTATAACTTTGAATTTAACCCTCTTCTTTTAGTCTTTTTAAAATTTGCTTTTACTGAATAGGTTTTAGGGAAATTATTTTGTCTTGTTCACATTTATTTATTGATTCTAATTTCATATTGTTATTATCTAGCCTGATGATGAGCGTATTGCTCGAAACGTTGCGCATTAAAGAAGACTTTTCATGGCATTTACATTCCTCCTTGTCATTGGATTTCTCATATATATATATATATATATATATATATATATATATATATATATATATATACAGGGCGTCCCAAAAAAATGTATACACACTTTAACAGCTGATAGCTCAATTGATGTTTCTTTCTTTCCAAGTTAAACCCATTAGAATTAATAATGGCAGTCAGACTAAGCTTTGAACAAAGGAAATTCATTCTAAAATGCTACTGGAAGTGTGAAAACGCAGTTGAAGTGCAAAGACAGTTTAGGAGGGAGTTTCAAACAGATCCACCAACGCGACTTACCATCACTCGAATTAGAGATAAGTTTGAAGCCGATGGAACTGTTCAGAATGTCCACAAGAAGCGTTCCGGAAGACCACGGACATCGACAAGCCCCACAAAGCAAGAAAGAGTACTGGAAACGTATCACCAAAGTCCAAGAAAATCTGTGCGGCAAGCGAGTCGTGAGGTAGGACTTTCAGAATCGTCTGTCCAACGCATTTTGAAGCGCTGTCAATGGAAAAGTTACATTCCAAGATTAGTCCATGCTATTAATGAAGATGATCCGGACCGAAGAGTGGAGTATTGCGAGTGGTACTTGGCACGATGTGGATGTGGATTGGACGAAGGGGTTTCGTAGAATACCCTCCGCGTTCACCAGACCTCACACCACTAGACTTTTTTTTATGGGGATACTTAAAAGACAAAGTCTACGCTATAAAACCTGCAACAGTCGCTGAATTGAGAGCAGCCATTGAACGAGAATGCACACAAATACCAAACGAAATGTTTCGTGATGGTTGCGATTCCATTGCTTCGCGTTATCAGCAGTGCCTGGACCAGAACGGACGTCAGTTTGAAAACAGGCGTTGACAAAACAATTAAATAATGTCTGTAGATTCTATTACATTTTGAAAATGAAATGTATTTTAATAAACACTGCCTTTATAATTATTTAAAGTGTGTATACCTTTTTTTGGGACGCCCTGTATATATAAAGTGCGGATACTTATTGAATTACCCTTATATATACGTATATATAAGGGTAATTCAATAAGTATCCGCACTTTTTATTTTCACATCTGATAGATTATAAACACATCACTTCTCAACATAGTCTCCCTGTTTCTTAGTACACTTAGTCCAGCGATGTACAAGCTTCCTAATGCCATCACGAAAGAATGTTTTTGGCTGTGTGCGTAGCCAGTCATGCATTACATCCTTCAGGTCATCATTGCCTTGGAATCGCTGACCTCTCAAAGCGTCTTTTAGTGGTCCAAACCGGTAAAAATCCGAAGCTGCCAGGTCTGGACCGTAGGCTGGATGGTCGAGAACTTCAAATTTAAGTTCTTGAAGGCATCTTCCAATCTGTGCAGCGGTATGAGGGCGCGCATTGTCGTGTAACAGAATAACATCATCTGACAATCTCCCTCTCCGTTTTGTGCGAATTGCTTGCTTTAACTCATTCCGAAGCATGTCAGAATACGATGTACTTGTTACTGTAGTTCCATGCTCTAGATAATGTTCAAGCATAGGGCCTCGTGTATCCAAAAACAGTACAGTATTAGCGTAGCTTTACCTGCTGACGGCTGCGCTTTGAACTTCCTTGCAACGGGAGATGTTGGATGCTTCCAATGCATGCTCTGTCATTTGCTTTCTGGTTCATAGTGATGGATCCAGGTTTCATCTCCAGTGATAATGCGCTCCAAAAAGTTTTCGCCTTCATTATGATACCGCGCCAAAAGACGAGAGCAGACGTCCATACGATTACGTTTGTGCTCTTCTGTCAACTGTTTGGGCACCCATCTTGCAGAAACCTTGTGAAAGTCAAGAATGTCATGAACTATCGAATAGGCTGACCCTTGACTGATGTCTAATGAAGGTGCAATTTCTTTTATTGTTAATCTTCTGTCATCGAAAATCATGGCTCTGGCTTCTTTCTGCTTGTCACCACTGGTTGATGTTGACGGTCGTCCTGAGCGGTGAACATCTGTCATATGTGTCCGACTTTCCTTGAACATTTGAATCCACTCGTACACACTTCGCCGTGGTAACGCATTATTCCCATACTGAGCACATAAACACGCGTGAATTTCAGCTCCTTTCACACCCTCTGCCCACAAAAAACGAACCACGGATCTCTGTTCTTCCAGAGTACAAATTGAAAGCGGCGCAGCCATGCTCACTACCTACTTGTACGATATGTGACAGCTACGAGTAGCCTAAATAAGCCTATACTGTTGCTAGCCTAAATAAGCCTATAGATCTCAGTTTGGCTCGTTATTACGAGTATATATTACCATATTTCCCGGCGTATAACGCGCACTCCCCCCCCCCCCCAAATACTCCAAAAATCACCCTGCGTTAAAATTAACTCGTTAAAATTGTACATGTGAAGTGAGGTAGGAGGTATATTGTTTCCTAAATTTTTATTTTCCTAAATTTTCCCTTCAAAATAATTTTCTCTTCAAAATTAGGGTGCGCGTTATACGCCGGGAAATACGATATATATATACTATATTATCACTAAAATAAAAAGTGCGGATACTTTTGAAAGTACCCTCGTATATAAGAAACAGTTCTCTTTATCAACTTTGTTTTTGATCATAATTATTAAATAAATTTTTGTTGGAAGCAGTTTTGAATGTTGTTGTTTAGTTCATCTGATGAAACTTTAATGAATCTTCACAGAAATGATTCACGCACAACGTCAACATCGCGCAAGAGTTTGGAGGTAAAAGAAAAATTCATTTGAAAACCCCAAATTTAGTTTATGAATAAAGTTTTTAACTTCATCGTGATAATAAAAGGGGAACATCTGAAAAAGCAGTTATCGGTTTATTACGAAATTTGGTTTCAGTTTAGGGACTTTTATAGTCACCAAATAACTATGATATCGTGTAAACTCAACATAATTTGAGTACTTAATAGCTGTTGCTGAAGGAGGATATAAAAGTGCGATATCGCGTGCATATATGAATGAAATGAAAAGGTTTATTGGCAGACTATAGTCAATATGACAAATATTATTAATACAATGACAGTTCATATACTAAGGATAGAAATATATACAATTGATTAGAAATAATACTGTACTGTCGAAGTTAAGTGGAGCTACAGACAGACGTTTTCGTACCAAGAAGTCCAGAGCTTAGAGGATAAATGTCGCAGGACTCATGGATAGCTTGGATGATCGGGTTGGTTGATTTTTTAATTCTTTGCATTAGACTGTGTTGAGCACGTCTTGTTACCTCCGGGAAGCTCGGGACATTGCGGGTAGCAAACATTTGCGAAGCTGAGCATCTCGGGGGTAATTTATGTAAGTCTAAAAGACCTGTTGTACAGCAAATTTAGGGTTCTGCCAGACCATAAATTTGCTGTACAACAGGTCACGTTGTGCGTGAAATATATATTATATATATATATATATATATATATATATATATATACAGGGTGGGCGGAAAGTAGCTCCCTATTTTGGATTGGTAAAAAAATACGTATATTATCCATTTATTTCAGAAGAAATAATATGAAAAGGTAGGCATACATGGTAGGTTTTCTCTAAAATTCAATGTGGGCTCCAACTCTTTCCACCAGCTTCTGGAGCCGCCCAGGAATGGCGTCCACTGACTTTAGCAGGAACTCCGGCGGGATGGAGGACATGACTTCCCGAATTCGGTCCTCCAGTTCTTCCAATGTCCTCGGTTTGGTGCGGTAGACTTCTTCCTTTACCCACCCCCAAAGAAAGAAGTCGCACGTGTCAAGTCGGGGCTCCTGGCTGGCCATTGATGTGGACCACGACGACCCATCCAACGCCCAGGGAAGTGGGCATCCAGCCACTCACGGACAACAAGAGCGAAGTGCGGAGGGGCGCCATCTTGCATAAATATCAGATCGTCGATGTTCTCCCATGTGCTGACAACCGGCCAGACCTCGTTTCGCAACATAGCAAGGTACCGCTCAGCATTCATGGTGTTGCGCAGAGGAACGGGCCCACAACCTGATCTGAGGTCATACCACACCACACCGTTACACTGAACCGATTCTGCCGTTTTTCAGCGGTAACCGTGCGACTTCTTTCTTTGGGGGTGGGTAAAGGAAGAAGTCTACCGCACCAAACCGAGGACATTGGAAGAACTGGAGGACCGAATTCGGGAAGTCATGTCCTCCATCCCGCCGGAGTTCCTGCTAAAGTCAGTGCGCCATTCCTGGGCGGCTCCAGAAGCTGGTGGAAAGAGTTGGAGCCACATTGAATTTTAGAGAAAACCTACCATGTATGCCTACCTTTTCATATTATTTCTTCTGAAATAAATGGATAATATACGTATTATTTTACCAATCCAAAATAGGGAGCTACTTTCCGCCCACCCTGTATATATATATATATATATATATTAGGGTGATGCAAAAAAGGGGTCAAATTTTTTTTTTTTCAATTTTCAGGGAGACACCCTCCTATTTTATTCATATTCCTAAGAAAGCATTGTATGCGAAATTTGGGGTTGAAAAAGAGAAAATTAGAGGTTGCTACCAAGCTTTAAAAATAAATGTATATCAGTTTGTGCTCAAAAATATTGTTTTGTTGATATTTTCGCCGGAGCCGGTTTGATATGTACCTAGTTAACCTAGTTTGAAAAAAAACGATGACATTCTAGACTATAGTACGTAGTGAGCTCATAAAATAGTAAATAATAGGCACGCTGATTTCCGCACCACCCTGAGGTACAGCGTATAGCGCGTTAACTTTTTTTTATGTGGAAGTTTCCCCAGTAGGCATATCATAACCACTTATGTATGTTTATTTTCGTTTTTTGTGAAGCAAGAGTAATGTTTTCTTGTTTTTGTTTGAGAGTGACGACCTGTAACTTTTAACAATTTGAAGAAGGTATTGTTTCTGCTCTTCATCATTGGTTATCAGTTTGTTGTATTCCTCCATCAGTCGTACACCTCTTTCCGCAATGTCGTTTACCACTTTGAGTCCATATGCGATATCTCTTGCATTCGCATAACTTTCATCATCATTCCATTCTTCAGCATCTTTTTCAAGAAAAGTGCAAGGCACCTCTAGGATTTCAAAGAATCTTTTTGTGTTCGCAGTAACGAAATCCTGCAGTTGTTTCTGCCCAGCTGATTCAGGATTTATTGATGCTCGTTTGCTCGGTTTTGAGTCAACTGGTTTCTGCAGAGCATGCTTCATTTTGTTTTTTGTCTCATGCGAAACAGCTGAATCAAAAAATGCAAGCGCCACAAGCTCCTCAGAGAGGTACCACAAATGTCTCAAAAACTTATTGAGTGCAGCACTTGCAATTTTGTCATCCTTTTGCTTGTAGAGCTGCAGACTTTGCACAAAATGCAAATCTGAACGGGGGGCGAATGAGGGTATGGGTGCCAGGTACCACGATCTGATGTATATCGCAGCTGAAAAGCAGCAAACATCTCTCAGTCCTTTTTCCTCTCTCTCAGTTAGTTTAAACTGAGATTTAAACATCCAAATTTTAATGCAGTAAATTAGCTTGCCCATCCATCGTGCTCTGTGATAAGCTCCGGGTGCTTTAAAGCTGATTCCTGACTTGGGGGCACTACCGATGAAAATGAGCGTTAGCTCGAGCAATTCCTTGTAGTCATCACGAGGCTGCTGTTCATCAAGCTGAGCTTGAGCAAATTGAATGAGTTCTTCAGCATCTGAGATTTTCTCTGCAATGTTAGGGTCATCTGTTGCTGTTTGGTAATTGTTCTTGTCAATTTCCACCCACTTTGCTTTGAATCTCTTAAACAGTTGTATGTCAGGGCCACTAGAAGATGGCAAGGAGACAGAAACTGCAGCTTCTAACACTATTTCGAAAATATGATGTCGGCAAGCCAGCCACAGCATATCTTTATCCAATCTTTGCTCTAGTAACATACAAGCACCACTCTTAGAACCTGTGTTGGAGGCAGTGGTGTCAAAACACATGCCCTTCACTTGGTCAGATATATTCCACTCCAATACTAACTGATGGACGCATCTGCAATGTTTTGACCAGTTCCTCTGGCAAGTTTGGGAATACCAAGAAGCTGATCAACTCCTTGGCCGGAAATTAGAACTGGCAGTCGATCAACATTTTCATGACCAGTAATATCTTCCAGTAGTTTGCCGTCCCAATGTATTTGGAGAGGGCAATTTGTTTCGAAATCCTGCTTCAAATTTTCTGCCATTGTCTTGCGGTTCCTTTGTCTTGCTCTCCGTATCGATGAATAGCTAACACTGTATTCTTCAGGGTTTTGCCCAAGAGCATTGATTGTTGGGATCAAGATTTCCGAAGCAGCTCTATCACTTACTTTTGCAGCATCAAGAGATACAAGCATTGAAGAATCCATAAGCTTTGCACTCTTAGACTTTGATCTACTTTGTCTCGAAGTTGATGGCTGCTGAGGGTCAGCAACAAATTCTTCTTCTGATTTTGAACTATCTTCATTCAAACTTGAAGGACTTGAACTTGAGAGCACTGCTGCTTCGAAAACGGCTGTTTCCCTCTTTCTTTTCTTTTCAAGCAATGTTTCCTTTTCTCTAGCAATCTCTTCCATTTGTGAAAAAACTTTATCCACTCCAGACATTTTGCCTTTCTTCCTTTTTGTCGTTGCAGCATCAAAAACTCACGATCTTCATCTATCTTTATCATGTCAAGAGCACTTGCATGTGCAATGTCAAACAGATCTTGCAAGTCATTTTGCCAGCTCTCTTGTTTTTAAGTAGTGCAGGTGATTGCTTCTTCTTATTATTTCTGTTCTTCTTTAGTTTCTCCCACTCGTTGAAAAGTTTCTTTACTCTCTCCACGACATGACATTTCAACACTGTTGGGATGCGTGCCTTTTCCCACACATCCATAACATCTCTAGCAGTCAACAAAGCCGCTGTTTTCACTGTTGCTTTTTATTGATCTTGTAGTTCATAAACAATGCTAATGTTTCCCTTTTAGATGGAAGCTGGGTTTCTTTGAAGGACACTATAGGATGTCCTATGAGCCAAACAACTGTTTTGTGACGCGTATGCCGCTCCATGAGTGCAACTCAGCAACTGCTATACAACCACTCTCAGCGAAGGCAGCAAAGATACTGAGTCAGTGACGCCGCACTTACACTGACGCGGCCGCCACAGTGACGTCACAGCAAAGAAATGATTCTAGAATGTTCGGCCACGGCGTCTATAGCAATGAAAGGGATGAGAAGGTTTACGGAAAGAGGTTCAGAGTCTGTTATGACTGCTATATGTTGCTGACTACCATTTTTGATGAAATCTGCAAAATAAATAAATGTACAATAAATACAAACTGAAAAATAACAATATACAAAATGTTCAATGGATGGTAGCAACCTCTAAAATGTCTTCAATTGTGCTGAAATTTTGCATGTTCAGTTTTTACACTAAATTAAATAAAATTAGAGGGTGTCTTCAAGTTTTTGAAATGATAAGTTATTTTGCATCACCTAATTATTATATATATATATACATATATACACATACATACATTTCAACTGCAAAGAACACGCAGTATAATTAACGTAAAGAACGACGCTTGTATAGGAGAACATTCCACGCAAGATGAGGAGGGAGAACGAACAAATGAAAAAATGAGGTAACCATATCTGACCGGCAATCGGAAGATCCCGGGTTCGATTCCCGGGTGGTTACCTCATTTTTCATTTGTTCGTTCTCCCTCATCTTCCGCGGAATGTTCTCCTATACAAGCGTCGTTCTTTACGATATATATACATATATATATATATACGTACCGAGTGTCCCAAAAGTCAGTTTACTGAAGAAAATGTTCTCCGAAGGTGAGTTTAGTACTTAAAGAAAAAAACTTGTTTCATAAATATATTTACAAAACATAAGAAAACAAAGAAAAAAAATTCTGAAACATATTTACAAAACGTGAGAATAGTTCTGGTTACAATAACTGTTCAAAATGTCGCCCATGTTGTTCGATGACATCTTGTATTTGTCAACGGTTGACCGGGAAATTGCTTTACATAGTTCCTTATCATTGCTTAAGAGCTGGAATTCTTCACAAACGTAGTCTTTAAAGTCCTGAAGACATGCTGGCTTTTTGCTGTAAAAAAATTGTCATAATATTTAGAATAATCATCAAGGAAAACATTTTCCTCGGTAAACTGACTTTTGGGACACCTTGTGTGTATATATATATATATATATATATATATATATATATATATTATATATATATATATATATCACACAGGGTGTTTGAAAACTTTCTGTACAAATTGTAATGGGGGATAGGCAGCACCAAGACAAACCCTTTTCGTCTATAAGTGTATGTCCGCTGACGTCACCATTCGGCGCGAGAGGGCGCCGCTGCAATTAGCTAAAAGGTGAAGTGGGCTAGACTCGCGCTTGCCGCGGGCATTCTTAAATCGGACGTAGTACGCGTAACATGGAGCGCTTCACGACTGCTGAGATGGCTGACATGCATATGGTGTATGGGGCTGCCAATGGAAACGGAAGAGCTGCTGTGAGGTTGTACCGACAGCGCTTCCCAAACAGACGTGTGCCAAACCACCAAACGTTTGCGCATTTGCATCGGCGACTGCAAGAAACTGGAACATTCCATGCAAACATGCATGACACTGGTCGGGAGAGAAACGTGCGCACTCCTGACATGGAAGAAGAAATCCTACGGCGATTTGAGGACAATCCAAACGCAAGCACGCGAGGTGTTGCACGTATCCTCGGTGTGAACCACGACCTGGTCTGGAGAGTGTTGCACGAGCAGCAGTTACATCCGTTTCATCGTCAGAGAGTCCAGGCATTACAAACCGTGTAGCATGTGGATTTGCGTGCACCCACACGTGAGAATTGTGCATGTTAAACACACCCTCACGTGTGAAACAGGCCTCATCTGAGAAGAGCACATAAGCCGGAAAATTAGGCTGCACCGCTGTCTGCTGCAGAAACCAGCGTGCGAATTCCACACGAAGAGGGTAATCCCGAGGTTGTAATGCCTGAACTCTCTGACAATGAAACGGATGTAACTGCTGCTCGTGCAACACACTCCAGACCAGGTCGTGGTTCACACCGAGGATACGTGCAACACCTCGCGTGCTTGCGCTTGGATTGTCCTCAAATCGCAGGGGGTATAAAGGTTATGCACATTTCTTCTGGATGTAGTAAACTTTATACTTGGGTGTGACAGCCCTCCGGTCCCGAGTCGTGGGATTCTAGAGGAACTGGCTGCCAGCTCCTTTAGGTTCTCTCTCTCTTTCGGGGGGGCGGGTAAAGTATTTTGCACAATCCCGTCCCGTGGGTTACTAGGACCCCATCCCATCCCTACTCTGTCCTTTTAGATTACGTTAAGGTTGTTCTCCTCTCTGCAAAAAAAAAAAAAAAAAAAAACTTTTCTTTTAGTATTAAGTCTTTTTCTCTTCTTTTACTATTAGGACCCTACTGCTACCTCATGCGTGGGAAGAGAGGCTTTGGAACCTCTATAAATAACACCATTTAACGCTCGTAGGTTGTGAGAGACTGGGATGGAGGGGTCCCAGGCGTAGGGGCGCGATGAATGGAGTGTGGCTAGTGCCCCGTTAAGCCCATTCCTAACGCGTAATGGCTTGACCAGCCCCCTGCGACCGTTCTTTGGTGACCAATTGATGGTGCTTGGCTGTACTGCTCTGAGGTGAGAGGGCTTTACTGCCCAGCTGGCTGCCAGGCCAGCGTAAAGTCTCGGGCGTAGCCTCTGGGTCTGGTGGGATATCCCTTGAACACTGGATTCTAAGAGTCTGGCCGCTTGTGAGTGACTAGTAAGACTTAGTAAGGGGCTGCATCTCGCTGTCGCTCCTGGCGGAAAATCCGTGACGCTTGCGTCGCGAGTGTTTGTCAGTTGGTAGCTGCGACACGTTTGGGACGGTCCGGCCCTGGGGAGACCTTTGGTCGGTGCGGCAGCAGGAGAGGTGTAGTCTTCTGGAAGGAATGAACGTCACTTGCAAAAAGGCGGATGCGGCTACGCGCGGATGAATTCACCCCCCCCCCCTTTTTATATACTGGTCATAACGTTTTTGGATAGTTTTCATTGCTAGAACGCTTTATCTTATTCAGAGTATTCAGAAAAAACAAAAAAAAGAGAAAATATGGCAGGGCCAGCTAAATTGAAAGCAGAATGCTTTAAATGTAAAGTTAATCATTGGTGCGTAGACTTCCCAGAGGGTAGTATCAGCGATATCACATCCCTTAGTGTATGTTTGTTTTGTAAACTTAGAGACAACCACGAAAAGGAAGTTAAAGAGCTAAAGGAATTAGTAAAAAAGCTTGAAGCTAGGGTCGTAGCACTGGAAATCCAACCCAGTGGACAAGATCAAATTAAAAACACACCAGCAGATTCAAACTGTAAGATTAAGTATCTAGAACAAAGGGAGGGCTCAAAGAAGGGGCTGATAGAGAAGGGTGGGAAGGGATCGATAGAGAAGGGTGGGCAGGGGCCAATGAAGAAAAAGGGTGGGAAGGGGCCTGCTGATGGCCCAAAGAAACCGAAGGATGTAGCTACCTGTCGGGGTGGGTCGGGTGGTGTAACTGCGTGTATGGGTGGCGACGGGTTTCGAAAGGTCTCGGGCAAGAAGGCTGCGAAGCCGAAGCCTGAGACCCCAGTTGCCCCTGTCAAGACCTCTAACCGCTTTAGTCTCCTGTGCTCGAAGGAGGAAGACACCGTTTTGATTGGGGACTCGCAGATCAGGGGCCAGGAGAAGTACTTTGCTTCAGCAAACCGGGATGGGAGGAAGGTAAGGTGCTTACCTGGGCGGGGAACGGCGCACTTAAGGAAGGAGGTAGAGAAGGTGCGCGTGGCTAGTCGGAGGACTGCGATCGTTGTCCACGCTGGTGGCAATGACCTGTTCCTCAAAGGCGGTGGGGTAGGTCTTACTGAAGGGATCATCACCGAGATCATGTCTCTTGCGGATGATCTAAAACTGAAGACAGACAGGGGAATGTTAATGGGTATTTTACCGCGAATGAATGTCAGTGACCACGCGCTCAGTAAGGTCATTGGCATCAACGAGAGGGTACAAGACTTGTGCGTTCCGCTGGGCGTGAAGTTTATTGACCCCTTCGATGCATTTTCGGGTAGGTGGGACCTTTACCAGAGGGATGGTGTCCACCTCAATAACAAGGGTAAAGGTGTGCTAGGCGCGCTGCTCGACCGGCACCTATACAGAATGGTGAGGTCGAGTCCGGGGAGATGATGGGCCCCCACCGGGGAGATGATGAGGAGAGATGAGGATGAGCCGGTGGCGGACATACCTTCGACTGAAGGGTGCGTCGAAGTACAGGTGGGTGACCCTCCTCCTACGTTGGAGGGGGCTCAGTCTCCTGCGGAAGTTGCCCCCTCGTTAGTGAGGGGCTCTTCAACTCCCGACAGCCCTGGCTGTTCGGGAAACGGGTCGTGCTAGGGGGCGGTCAGAATAGGGAAGGCTCCCTCCGTGCAATGCTTTTTAATGCTAGGTCAATTAGGAACAAGTTTGCGAGCTACGGGCGCTCTTAGCATCAGAATACCAGGATATCGTTGCTATCACCGAGTCCTGGATTCATACTGATCGTAGGGACTACGTTGGGGAGTTCGAAATTCCCGGGTATAGAATGTTTCGCAAAGACCGCACCCGTGGGGAGGGGGGTGGGGTACTAATATACGTCAGAGACACGTTGAGTCCGGTTGACTGCCAGTTCCGGTCGGAACGGGAGCTGCTTGGCGTCGATCTGAACGTGGGAGGGACGAACTATAGGTTAATCTTGGTGTACAGACCTCCGCATCTCCTCCTCGAGGATACAGCCCTGTACACCGAACTCAGTAGCCTGCTAGGGGATAGGGTGTGTGTAGTTTTAGGAGACTTCAACTGTCGCGGCATAAAGTGGGAAAACAGGACTGCCGATGCTGAAGGGAGGAGGCTAGTTGACTTTGCTGATGAGAACTTCCTCACTCAGTGGGTCAACGAGCCTACACGAGGCGAAAGCGTTCTAGACTTAGTATTCACGACCGAAGACAACCTCGTCACTGGCCTCACCGTTGACGAATCGTTGGGCGGGAGTGATCACGGTCTTATTAGGTTCCGTGTGTGCGTCCCTCGGGTGAAGCGTAGTAACTCGAGAGGCAGTAAGCTCGATCTCCGGCGGGCGAACTTTGTTAGCCTCAGGGATAGCGTAGGAGATGGGGTTAGAGGTTGGCGGCGATGTTGAGGGAGTGTGGAGTGCATTCCGGGATGAGTTTATGGTGCTGCAGTCTGCTGCCATACCCTCAAAACCGGTCACCCCTGCTTCAACGCAGCCTAAGTGGTTCAATCGTGGCATCGCTTCGGCTATCCGAAATAGGAAAGTAGCGTATAGGAGGGCGAAGGCCAATCGTTCCCACGAGAACACTGAAGCGTATGTCCGCCTGTGTAGGGAAGTGAAGGCGAAGGTTAGGCTAGCGAAACGTAACGAAGAACTACGGGTGGCAAGCCTCTGCAAGGGGAACCCTAAGGAGTTCTTCAGTTATGTTAATAGTAGAAAGCCCATTAGAAGCATGATAGGTCCTTTAAAGGACGGAAGCGGCGTTCTGCGGACCTCCGACGCGGACATCGCTAATGTGCTTAATGAGTACTTTGCGGGAGTGTTCACCAGGGAGGATACCCGCGTCATCCCCGAGCCAGCTGTGAGGCACGAAGGTGCTGGCCTGGATAGTGTTAGATGTACCGCGACAGTCGTTGCTCATAGAATAGACAAACTGAGCGCGTTTAAGGCTCCTGGGCCAGACCAGTTTCTCCCCAGTGTTTTGCGAGAAGTGCGCGACCAGGTGGCTCCCCACCTGGCTACAGTCTTCAACAAATCGTTGGTGATGGGCCAGGTGCCTGGTGACTGGAGGGAGCCAACGTGACCCCTATCTTTAAGAAAGGGGATCACGAAAGTCCAGGGAACTATCGTCCTATTAGTCTCACTTCAGTTGTAGGTAAATTATTAGAAAGGATAATAGCTGATAGAATCGTTGACCATTTGGATTCCTACAAGCTGCTTGGGGACTCCCAACATGGGTTTAGACGGCATAGGTCGTGTCTCACCAACTTGCTCGAGTTTTTCCGTCATGTTGAGTGAGTACGATAAGAGTAGGGCGATTGATATACTTTATCTCGACTTTCAGAAAGCCTTTGATAAGGTACCTCACCGCCGGCTAATGGCGAAAGTGCGCGCGCTGGGTATCGGTGGGGAAATAGGTAGGTGGATTGAAAACTGGCTGAGGAATAGGCGGCAGAGGGTGGTAATTAAAGGGGCTAGTTCGGGTTGGGCCTCGGTCACTAGTGGGGTTCCTCAGGGTTCCGTTTTGGGGCCGCTGTTGTTTACCATTTACATAAATGATATCGACGGTGGCATCGTCAGTCGGATCGCCAAATTCGCTGATGACACCAAGCTTGGGGCCAATGTTGGGACGCCCGAAGCGATCGAGGAACTGCGTGCGGACCTAGGTAGGATAGGAGAGTGGTCCGAAAAATGGCAAATGCCGTTTAACTTGGGTAAATGCAAAGTGATGCACATTGGCTACGCCAATCCCAAGTCGGACTACTCGATGTTGGGCAGTAATATCGAGGTGACTGATTTAGAAAAGGACTTGGGTGTGCTAATTAGCAGCGACCTTAAGTTTACGAAACAGTGTGTAGAGGTGGAAAAGAAAGCCCAGAAACTATTGGGTTATATCAGGAGGCAATTTCAGTTTCGGAACAAGGAGATTGTGCTCTCACTGTACAATTCCCTTGTTCGGCCGTACCTGGAGTATGCTGTGCAGTTCTGGTCGCCCACCCTCAGGAAAGATATTGAGAGGCTGGAGCGAGTGCAGGCGAGGGCCACAAAGTTGATCCCTTCCGTTAGGCATATGGGCTACAATCGACGGTTACGCGCCCTGAACTTGTTTTCGCTTGAAACTCGGAGGCTGCGCGGTCAACTGATCGAGGTTTTCAAGCTCTTACGAGGGTTCAACGATGTCGATTTTAGAAGTATGTTTAGTTTAAATGATAACCCAACTCGCAACAATGGTTGGAAGTTGGATTTGAAACGGTTTAGGACTAGTGTGTGTGGGAATTACGTTACGTATAAGATCTGTGACACATGGAACAGGTTACCTTCGGAAGTTGTGAACAGTTCCTCTGTGGATCAGTTCAAGAAAAGGTTAGACGAAATCTTGCACACTATTTGAGTGTGTAAAGACATTTAGGACCTCAGTCTGCGGAAATTTCTTTTCCTATAAAATAGTTAATATCTGGAACCAACTTCCCTCAGAGGTTGTTTCCAGTCAAAGTGTAAATCTGTTTAAAAATAGGCTAGACAAAGTACTGAACACACTCATAGTTTAAGATTAAAACCTCAGAAAACTCTGCAGGAGTTCGCTTGCTCGGTGTCTCTGTGAGCAAGCTAAATATAGAGCTATTTATATATTCTCCACTTTCCTGTAAAATTTCCTTGGCTACTTTTCCAGGGTCAAGGTATTTTCTTCAACCTTTTTCCGTACCTGCCTCTGGCAGGGAGGGAGCGGAGGGTGGGGAGAGAGCCTTCTACTTTACTATCCAGTTTTCTACTACTGCTAGGATAGTTGAAAGAAAAATAAACTTTTACAAAATTTTCCCTGGCACCCGTTGCCATTGGTACCTCCTCGGTATGGGCCGCAAGGCCTTTTGAGGTACTTCTTTTCCTTGTAACTCCTTGTAACTCTCTCTCTCTCTCTCTCTCTCTCTCTCTCTCTCTCTCTGCGGACCTCCGACGCGGACATCGCTAATGTGCTTAATGAGTACTTTGCGGGAGTGTTCACCAGGGAGGATACCCGCGTCATCCCCGAGCCAGGCATGAGGCACGAAGGTGCTGGCCTGGATAGTGTTAGATGTACCGCGACAGTCGTTGCCGATAGAATAGACAAACTGAGCGCGTTTAAGGCTCCTGGGCCAGACCAGTTTCTCCCCAGAGTGTTGCGAGAAGTTCGCGACCAGGTGGCTCCCCACCTGGCTACAGTCTTCAACAAATCGTTAGAGATGGGCCAGGTGCCTGGTGACTGGAGGGAAGCCAACGTGACCCCTATCTTTAAGAAAGGGGATCACGAAAGTCCAGGGAACTATCGTCCCATTAGTCTCACTTCAGTTGTAGGTAAATTATTAGAAGGGATAATAGCTGATAGGATCGTTGACCATTTGGATTCGTACAAGCTGCTTGGAGACTCCCAACATGGGTTTAGACGGCATAGGTCGTGTCTCACCAACTTGCTCGAGTTTTTCCACGTCATGTTGAGTAAATACGATAAGAGTAGGGCGATTGATATACTTTATCTCGACTTTCAGAAAGCCTTTGATAAGGTACCTCACCGCCGGCTAATGGCGAAAGTGCGCGCGCTGGGTATCGGTGAGGAAATAGGTAGGTGGATTGAAAACTGGCTGAGGAATAGGCGGCAGAGGGTGGTAATTAAAGGGGCTAGTTCGGGTTGGGCCTCGGTCACTAGTGGGGTTCCTCAGGGTTCCGTTTTGGGGCCACTGTTGTTTATCATTTACATAAATGATATCGACGGTGGCATCGTCAGTCGGATCGCCAAATTCGCTGATGACACCAAGCTTGGGGCCAATGTTGGGACCCGAAGCGATCGAGAACTGCGTGCGGACCTAGGTAGGATAGGAGAGTGGTCCGAAAAATGGCAAATGCCGTTTAACTTGGGTAAATGCAAAGTGATGCACATTGGCTACGCCAATCCCAAGTCGGACTACTCGATTTGGGTAGTAATATCGAGGTGACTGATTTAGAAAAGGACTTGGGTGTGCTAATTAGCAGCGACCTCAAGTTTACGAAACAGTGCGTAGAGGTGGAAAAGAAAGCCCAGAAACTATTGGGTTATATCAGGAGGCAATTTCAGTTTCGGAACAAGGAAATTGTGCTCTCACTGTACAATTCCCTTGTTCGGCCGCACCTGGAGTATGCTGTGCAGTTCTGGTCGCCCACCCTCAGGAAAGATATCGAGAGCTGGAGCGAGTGCAGGCGAGGGCCCCAAAGTTAATCCCTTCCGTTAGGCATATGGGCTACAATCGACGGTTACGCGCCCTGAACTTGTTTTCGCTTGAAACTCGAAGGCTGCGCGGTCAACTGATCGAGGTTTTCAAGCTCTTACGCGGGTTCAACGATGTCGATTTTAGAAGTATGTTTAGTTTAAATGATAACCCAACTCGCAACAATGGTTGGAAGTTGGATTTGAAACGGTTTAGGACTAGTGTGTGTGTGGGAATTACTTTACGTATAAGATCTGTGACACATGGAACAGGTTACCTTCGGAAGTTGTGGATCAGTTCAAGAAAAGGTTAGACCAAATCTTGCACACTATTTGAGTGTGTAGAAAATTTTCCCTGGCACCAGTTGCCATTGGTACCTCCTCGGTATGTGCCGCAAGGCCTTTTGAGGTACTTCTTTTCCTTGTAACTCCTTGTAACTCTCTCTCTCCTGGGCGGGGAACGGCGCACTTAAGGAAGGAGGTAGAGAAGGTGCGCGTGGCTAGTCGGAGGACTGCGATCGTTGTCCACGCTGGTGGCAATGACCTGTTCCTCAAAGGCGGTGGGATAAGTCTTACAGAAGGGATCATCACCGAGATCATGTCTCTTGCGGATGATCTAAAACTGAAGACAGACAGGGGAATGTTAATGGGTATTTTACCGCGAATGAATGCCAGTGACCACGCGCTCAGTAAGGTCATTGGCATCAATGAGAGTGTACAAGACTTGTGCGTTCCGCTGGGCGTGAAGTTTATTGACCCCTTCGATGCATTTTCGGGTAGGTGGGACCTTTACCAGAGGGATGGTTTCCACCTCAATAACAAGGGTAAAGGTGTGCTAGGCGCGCTGCTCGACTGGCACCTATACAGAATGGTGAGGTCGAGTCCGGGAAGAGATGAGGAATTGAAGATGAGCCGGTGGCGGACGTACCTTCAACTGAAGGGTGCGTCGAAGTACAAGTGGGTGACCCTCCTCCTACGTTGGAGGGGGCTCAGTCTCCTGCGGAAGTTGCCCCCCTCGTTAGTGAGGGGCTCTTCAACTCCCGACAGCCCTGGCTGTTCGGGAAACGGGTCGTGCTAGGGGGCGATCAGAATAGGGAAGGCTCCCTCTGTGCAATGCTTTTTAATGCTAGGTCAATTAGGAACAAGTTTTGCGAGCTACGGGCGCTCTTAGCATCAGAATACCAGGATATCGTTGCTATCACCGAGTCCTGGTTCATACTGATCGTAGGGACTACGTTGGGGAGTTCGAAATTCCCGGGTATAGAATGTTTCGCAAAGACCGCACCCGTGGGGAGTTGGGTGGGGTACTAATATACGTCAGGGACACGTTGAGTCCGGTTGACTGCCAGTTCCGATCGGAACGGGAGCTGCTTGGTGTCGATCTGAACGTGGGGGGGGACGAACTATAGGTTAATCTTTGTGTACAGACCTCCGTATCTCCTACTCGAGGAGGATACAGCCCTGTACACCGAACTCCGTATCCTGATAGGGGACAGGGTGTGTGTAGTTTTAGGAGACTTCAACTCTCGCGGCATAAACTGGTCGTCCCATTAGTAACCCAATGAATCCATAATACGTGACCATTCGGTTGGATGTGACACTTCCTTTTCATCAGATAATTTCAAGATTTTAAGCGTAAGCAATAACATTAGTGATCTTAGATTATTGAATCCATTTATATTTTTAAACTTTTTTAATTCATAACTTTCCTATTTCTCTGAATGTTTTTAATGTAGGATTTCTTTCATATTTTTATCTTTGTAATTGTTTTAAAATTTTACTCATTTTTATAATTTTATAATTTATAATTTACCTCTTCGAATGTTTTAATGTAAGATCTATTTCATAATTCTTATTTTGTAATTATATTTTAAATTTTTTATCTTTTTTTTATAATTTTAAAATTTAAAATTTAATCTTTTTGAATGTTTTACTGTAAGACTTGTTTAAGAATTTTTTAGTTTTTTTAGTTTGTTTTAAAAATTTTGCTTATCTTTTACTTTTTATAATTTTAGAATTTACCCTGAAGATGAGAGGTTGTAGCGCTCGAAACGTCCGTGGTCTTCCTCTTTATTGTATACAGGGTGTCCCATAAGTCGGGCATCATAGGAGAAATTCATATTTTTCTATTTCTACAAACCATAATTTATGCTCGGGATGCCAATTTCCCGTCCACCATTCTGTTCAGTGACGAGGCTGTTTTTTTATGGAAATGGTGAGGTAAATCGACAGAACACCCGCTACTGGTCTCAAAACAACCCTCACTGGCATACCTCTTCAAAGGAACAAGGTGCATCTCGGGTGATGGTATGGTGTGGCATTTGGAAGGATCGCATCATAGGCCCCCTCTTTTTCGATGAACATGTCACTGGAGGCACCTACCTACGTATGCTCAAGGAAGAAGCATTTCCCAGTGTCTTGAACAAGGAAATTTCCCAAAATGGTTCCAGCAAGACGGCGCTCCTGCACATCACAGCACCCAAGTAAGGGAATACCTGTACCAACAATTCCCTGGTCATTGAATAGGACGTCGAGGGACTGTGGAATGGCCAGCTAGAAGCCCGGATCTCACGCCACTAGATTTTTATCTCTGGGGCCACTTGAAAGCACTGGTATATGCAGAGAAAATTAGGAGTGTTGACATCTGCGGCAGCGCATTATTGGGGCATGTAACACCATTACTCCTGACATCATTCACCTTGTGCTTGCTGACTGGGTATCACGTCTGAATTTGTGTATTGAAAACAATGGTGGACATATTGAGCACGTTCTGTAAATAAAAGCTTTTGTTTTGCCTTTTTTTTTATTATTTTTCCTATGATGGCGGACTTATGGGACACCCTGTATATTCTATATACGTTCGAACACACACTAAAACCTAATTTCCGAAGTTGAAGGAGACCGAAATAAGAGTTTCTCATTATTCGAAATATTTTTTTATTACGTGTCAATAGAGTTTAAGGTTTAGACTAATTTTCTTCAGCTAATTGGGATTAGTATTAAAGGAAGCCATTACTCATGAATGGATATAAATACAAATGATTGAATGATATAGAGAGAGATACGGAAAAGTAATATCTATGCCCAGTATCCCCCTAAGAAAGCGAAGGGTAGAGGCCCGACTCTGGCCTACCTTAGCCCCAGGCAACACTGGGGTTCAAACCACGACTCAACGTAGTCTCAGCACTACCCGGCGGCGCCCTAACCGATCTAGCCACGAGACGCTCATACCGGAATGTATAGACAAAATTATTTAGTTCTGTATTAAGGCATTCAAATAAATAATGTATTTTGTAATATTTAAGAAAAATATTGAACATTTGTTTAGAAATAGAGACCTGCATAATTGTCCGATATCCAAAACCACGCAGGTTGGACTTGGGGACTGCTACAACTCTGAAGAAAACTACATTCCGGATATGTTACGACTTTTGAATAGGATCCAGCGGAACTTTTGAGAGATCGCAGAGGTTCTGGGAGTACCTGGTCTTCACAGTGAATGGATCTGGTACAGTAAGATCCCCCCCCCCACTGATTTTTCAATTTTTTTATGAAATCAAAAACTATGGAAAAACCAAAGGTGTCTTTTTACTCATGTTAACCCTCTGTATATGAATAACACGGTTAACTTTTAATTTTGTTTAGCATTTTTGGCTAAAACTTTCTAATCTTGGTCCTTCACTATTTATAACAATGCATATCAAAGTTGCCACATGCTACTAATTTATGAATGTTTGCAAGCTGTAAAAAATAAAAATTTCTTTTAAAAAATCGTTGATTATTTTCATAAAAATTTAACTCTCATGATTCAATAATTTCAATTAAATCCCTGGCAACTCTATTTATAGGTGAAATATGTAGAGCGTTTGCAGAAAGTACTTCACAATTGAGGCTTCCGGAGATGGAGTGACGAAGCCGCCATATGTTCGAAAATATGTTTTCTGTATCGCCATTTTCTTCTGGCCTTTGTCCATGCAGTGCATAATTTCAGAGGCATTAGTGATGAAGTATGGGTAAGTGCGCATTATTCACTGCATAGACAAAGGTCAGAAGAAGATGGTGATACACCAAACAGATTTTCAAACATATGGCGGCTTCGTCACTTCTTCTTCGGACGTCTCATTATTATGTGACAAACATTGGGATACGTCGTAGCCAATGTCGTAACATCGCTTCCCGTTGCGTTGATCAGCGAAGTTAAGTGATAATAGGAGACCGTCCTCTGCTTTCAGACTGTGTAACGACTCGTTGTTCGGATCCCACGTAAAGCTGTATGTCCCCTCCGTCATATGACCTTAAATATTTCAAAGGAGGTTAAACAACCACTATCTTTACATTGTGACAAACAAACATGTTATAAGAGCGGGGTATTGCTTGGGGCTTTACTATTTTCATTGAATTTCCCAGGATCGACAATTCAACGACCGAAAGTCACTTCAAGCTAACCCAACCCAGTCTAACCTAACCTAACCTAACCTAACCTAACCCAACCCAACTAAACTTAATCAAACCTGCAAATGAAATATATATATATATATATATATATATATATATATACACGCACGAGAAAAATTTCATAAAATATTACAAGGAAATGTATAGAAGAATTGAGGGTCGCGCGTCTTAAGGTACCGAAGCGCCACCACAGGCGAAAACGTGTTTTTCATGGATATCACTATTTTCACCCTTCCCCTATCGCGTGGTTTGGGTTATAAGACCTTACGACACTAGAAGTATGGTTGAAAACCTTGTGAAGCGAACTACTTTTTCACCTCTATCGCCAGCCAAAAGTTCACCCAAAGTTCGGTATAAGAAATCAAAAAATTAAAAAAAATATATATAAATATGAAAATCTATTCCAAAAACTCATCAACATCTTCATTAGCATACTTAGAACTCTAATTTAGCCAAAAATGAACGTTCTAGCTCAATTAATAACAGAGATACTATTGCCAGAATATTGCTGAACTTTGGAGGCGATTTCTGACGAATTTTAATTTTAGCGCTTAGGTACCTTAAGACGCCGGACCCCTCAATTAGTAAAGAAAAAGGACTAAAATTATAATAATCCTGCTTAGGATTCTGTTTTGGGGGTTAATCTGTAATTATATTCAAGGATTATTAAATTTTAAATCTGATTTAGTATGAGAAGACATAATAAATCTGTGTTCAGAGATAACATAGGGGTTCCAAAAAACCTTAGCCCGCCACCATTTGCAGCTTACATGTTTACTTATATCGAAACAGTTTTAGTGATTATAAAAATATATAAAATTCTTTATTTATTGCAGGTATTAAAATTATTCTAGCTGATAGTGATAATATAATGGCTTCTCAATTAATTGGTGATTCGGAGAGGCAACGTGTGATAGATCGCATACGAGCAATAACATTTCGGGAAGCTCGTGATGCTGGATCCACCTTTATAACACGTTCATGGGTTGCCAAAAAGTTGCGAAGAAGTGAGGACTTCGTCGAAAGAAATTGGAATAAAACTCTGGATGAATGTGAAATGGATACAACCAAATCTGGGCGCCTAAATTTGCGACTCTCTCAGGAAACAGACATCATTGAAAGCGGTACGCGTAAGCGGAAATACAGCTGTACTAAACTTTCTAGAGAGATTGAAGTGTTGAGAGGAAAGATCGTTAGTGGTGAGATCATTCGACTGTACTGTCATAGGCAAGGTTTAAAGCCTTGGCATGAACTTCCAAAGCCAATAAAACTCAACTTAACATCGATGACAGAATGTGGTTTGCCCATTATCTTGAAGATTGGGATGTGGATGATTTCATGCATTTAGCTGTCTCCGATGAATTTTTTTGTTTACGTAACACGTTGGCTTAACTACCAAAATGATCGAGTGTGGGCCACAACACCAGATGAAATCGATGACAATGAACATTATCGCGAATAATTAAAAAGTCCAGACTGCGTTGGTGTGTTTGTTTTGTTCACTGCAAAGCAGCTCGTGTGGGTGCTGAAGCCAAATGGTCAGAGTTGGGATGGACAGTATTTTCGTGATATTATTCTATCCCAGCATGTCATTCCTTTTCTAAGAAACCCAAACAATGTTATGGATGTCGATCAGGTGACACTTCTGCACGATAAGGCCCCCTGCTTTAAGGCATTAGCCACTCAACAGTTGTTGCGGAACCATGAGATCGATTTCTTTGGAAATGAAGAATGGCCAGGAAATTCTCCTGACCTGAAGTCTGTGAACACATTGGATCAGTTATAAAGGACAAGGTTGAATGTCTCTTGTTTCAAGAACCTGCAGCAAATCGATTTTCGAAGGATACAATGACGCAACACATTGAAAATGTTTTAGTAAATTTGCGTAACGATCAAGATCTATTCGTCACTTTTGGCAAGCTAACCAAAGCGAATTCAGGCTGTCTTGGAAGCCAATGGCGGGAACACCAAGTTTTAATTGTTTCTCATTAAATGCACGATTAAATTCTCTTTTGTAAGGTATGTTTAGTTTTACTGTTAGTTTTACTGTACCTCTAATGGTTTAGGCCATGGGCTGGGGGGGGGGGCTAAGGTTTATTGGAGCCCCGTACATAAAGTATCACTTTCGAGTTAGTTTTGTTTGTTCATCCTATAGACTCTCTTTAATTTGTTTACTTACTTATAACGTCTTTTACCTTCTAGACGCGTCTGGAGATATTTTATTTAGTGTGTTTGGCATCCCGGTTAGGTTTGTGTTTTGTACACGTGATTTGTTCTCATTTACATTTTATCGCATATCTGATTTTTATATATTGATTGGCGTTCGATGATTTTAATTCCGAGTTAAAGACAACTTATTCCATCCAAATCAACATGACTTTTTACATTTCCATAAAGTCACACTTCACTATATTCACTCGCGTAACTTTATGAATACCCTGTACTTCGGTAACAAATGGGAATTCTAATTGTGTAAAGTCATTCTAACTTGTAAAACAAGTATATACGATTCGCTACTGCATTGTTTCGAATTAAACAAGCGTTGAGCCTGTTTTAGAGTTTTATTTATTTGCGTAATTTGGAAAGGAATAGGATTCATCCTTTTAGTCATTTTAAAAATAACTGTTCGCAATCATTTTCGATGACTACTACTTCTCGTAGTCATTTTTTACTTTCGATGACTACTTCTCGTAGTCATTTTTCACTTTCGATGGCTACTTCTCGTAGTCATTTTTCACTTTCGATGGCTACTTCTCGTAGTCATTTTTCACTTTCGATGGCTACTTCTCGTAGTCATTTTTCACTTTCGATGGCTACTTCTCGTAGTCATTTTTCACTTTCGATGGCTACTTCTCGTAGTCATTTTTCACTTTCGATGGCTACTTCTCGTAGTCATTTTTCACTTTCGATGGCTACTTCTCGTAGTCATTTTTCACTTTCGATGGCTACTTCTCGTAGTCATTTTTCACTTTCGATGGCTACTTCTCGTAGTCATTTTTCACTTTCGATGGCTACTTCTCGTAGGCATTTTTCACTTTCGATGGCTACTTCTCGTAGTCATTTTTCACTTTCGATGGCTACTTCTCGTAGTCATTTTTCACTTTCGATGGCTACTTCTCGTAGTCATTTTTCACTTTCGATGGCTACTTCTCGTAGTCATTTTTCACTTTCGATGGCTACTTCTCGTAGGCATTTTTCACTTTCGATGGCTACTTCTCGTAGTCATTTTTCACTTTCGATGGCTACTTCTCGTAGTCATTTTTCACTTTCGATGGCTACTTCTCGTAGTCATTTTCACTTTCGATGGCTACTTCTCGTAGTCATTTTTCACTTTCGATGGCTACTTCTCGTAGTCATTTTTCACTTTCGATGGCTACTTCTCGTAGTCATTTTTCACTTTCGATGGCTACTTCTCGTAGTCATTTTTCACTTTCGATGGCTACTTCTCGTAGTCATTTTTCACTTTCGATGGCTACTTCTCGTAGTCATTTTTCACTTTCGATGGCTACTTCTCGTAGTCATTTTTCACTTTCGATGGCTACTTCTCGTAGTCATTTTTCACTTTCGATGGCTACTTCTCGTAGTCATTTTTCACTTTCGATGGCTACTTCTCGTAGTCATTTTTCACTTTCGATGGCTACTTCTCGTAGTCATTTTTCACTTTCGATGGCTACTTCTCGTAGGCATTTTCACTTTCGATGGCTACTTCTCGTAGTCATTTTTCACTTTCGATGGCTACTTCTCGTAGTCATTTTTCACTTTCGATGGCTACTTCTCGTAGTCATTTTTCACTTTCGATGGCTACTTCTCGTAGTCATTTTTCACTTTCGATGGCTACTTCTCGTAGGCATTTTTCACTTTCGATGGCTACTTCTCGTAGGCATTTTTCACTTTCGATGGCTACTTCTCGTAGGCATTTTTCACTTTCGATGGCTACTTCTCGTAGTCATTTTTCACTTTCGATGGCTACTTCTCGTAGTCATTTTTCACTTTCGATGGCTACTTCTCGTAGTCATTTTTCACTTTCGATGGCTACTTCTCGTAGTCATTTTTCACTTTCGATGGCTACTTCTCGTAGTCATTTTTCACTTTCGATGGCTACTTCTCGTAGTCATTTTTCACTTTCGATGGCTACTTCTCGTAGTCATTTTTCACTTTCGATGGCTACTTCTCGTAGTCATTTTTCACTTTCGATGGCTACTTCTCGTAGTCATTTTTCACTTTCGATGGCTACTTCTCGTAGTCATTTTTCACTTTCGATGGCTACTTCTCGTAGTCATTTTTCACTTTCGATGGCTACTTCTCGTTGTCACTTTTGACGATGCGATTTTGAGTTCAAGTACTGTTGCCCAAATTTGAAGAGCTCTGAAAAGTCGAACAACTGCATGATAACTAGAATAATTTGATTTGGCAGTTGCTATAAAAGAGAATAGAAAAAATGGCGACAAACAAAAGAAAATCTGTTTGTCAAAAAAAAAAAAAAAAAAAAAACCGAGACAGAAATAATATTAAGAGTAAAAATAAAGAAAGCAAACAAAGAAAGAGAGAGGGGGGAGAGAGAGGGGGGGGAGTTACAAGGAGTTACAAGGAAAAGAAGCACCTCAAAAGGCCTTGCGGCCCATACCGAGGAGGTACCAATGGCAACGGGTGCCAGGGAAAATTTTGTCTTTCAAACTATGCTAGCAGTAGTAGAAAACTGGATAGAAAAGTAGAAGGCTCTCTCCCCACCCTCCGCTCCCTCCCTGCCAGAGGCAGGTACGGAAAAAAGGTTGAAGAAAATACCTTGACCCTGGAAAAGTAGCCAAGGAAATTTTACAGGAAAGTGGAGAATATATAAATAGCTCTATATTTAGCTTGCTCACAGAGACACCGAGCAAGCGAACTCCTGCAGAGTTTTCTGAGGTTTTAATCTTAAACTATGAGTGTGTTCTGTACTTTGTCTAGCCTATTTTTAAACAGGTTTACACTTTGACTGGAAACATCCTCTGAGGGAAGTTGGTTCCAGATATCAACTATTTTACAGGAAAAGAAATTTCCGCAGACTGAGGTCCTAAATGTCTTTACACACTCAAATAGTGTGCAAGATTTCGTCTAACCTTTTCTTGAACTGATCCACAGAGGAACTGTTCACAACTTCCGAAGGTAACCTGTTCCATGTGTCACAGAGAGGTTTGTGATTGACGTTAGGAAGGAGGTTAAACAAAGGTCGTGTGGCGGAGAGGACACGAAGCTTTATATGGGATACGTACCGTTTATGGGTCGCTACATCATCTAAATGCAAAGGACGGTCCACCATCCAACTACTGAACACGCATAAAGTCGTTTAATCTTGCTGATCTAATGGGAAGCGGTGTCGAGACGTGACCACGACGAAGCCCTGAACAAAGAGTCTCTCTCATGTTTGAAGGAAAGAGAGAGAGCGTGAGAAAGAGCGAGGGCAGTCTCGGGTCACGCGCATACTTGTCACATCCATCAATCGCACATCACCCAGGAATTTTTTCTTCGTAATTATATATATATATATATTATATATATATATATATATTATATATATATATATATATATATATATATATATATATATATATATATACACATACACATACACACACACACACACACGTAAATAATCTTAAACAAATGCACAAACATTATTCTGGGCATTAAAATTCACGCCTGATTCGTGACTGATTTGGTTTCTGACAAGTGCGCACGTTGTATAAAAATAAGAGAAAGTAAGAAAAGTAAAGTGAGAAAATGATGAAATATAAATGTCGTGTTTTTAATTAAAAAAAAAATTAACTAAAATTTGAATCGGTTACAAAATTATTCAAATGTTTTTTATTACTTTTATCAACAAAGTTGTATGAGATGGATCCAGGTCATGTTGAAAAGTAAATGGTTCGTCTCCGTATAGCTGTTCTGCAAACTCTACCATGGAGCGTTCTAAGATTTCTTCATAAACGTGACTATTGACAGTTCTACTTACAAATGCGAGTGACCCCATTCCATTTTCATTCGTGCAACCTCGCATGATTTGTATATATACACAAGTATATAATTTTGTGCGTGTGTTGCAGGCAAGAACATAAAATGTTCTCTGCTGGGTACACGAGAAATTAATATTGTCCTTGTTCTCGCCACTCTGCAGGAGGGGTGCTCGCTCATGTCCTGATGAAACCGTCGCTTTGGACAGCATCACGCTCTACCATATGGCACACCCCACGAAGCAGTCTGCTGTTGGAAAGCAGAACTCTGGTTTACAAGGTTCAGGCCAACCTGAGATTGACCGTACTTATGCAAACGAGATGCATGAAGAGATTGTAGACACCAATCGACCAGGGGAGTACTCCGGAAGGAAGGGGGACGCTAGGCAGGAGACGGAGTGCTGGAACTCCCGTTTCTCATGTCACTGTCCTTTATAGCTGACCTTTTTCTGTCTCATCTGCCCTGTGAGCAGTCAGTCCAGCATGCTCTCAAACATACACTTCTCCCTCTATTCTTCACTACACACCTGCATTTTACACGCTAGACAATCTTTTCATAATTTATATAAAAAAAAAAAATGGCATCGTGAGCCTCGAAGACCTTGATTTTGGCTGTCTCTCTTATAAAGAGGGACGTCCTTGGCCACTCTTTTCTACATAAAAGAAAACTTCAAACTAGCAAGAATTGTCAGCATGTTATAAAGTTACCCATTAGCAGCACGCGGAGCCTTAGACAAATCTTTGAAATTGTAGGGAACCACATATATACTTTGAGACTTGTAAACCCGAGTTGTGCTTTCCAATGGAAGACTGCTTTGGGCCATGTGCCTTTTAGTACAGAGTAATGCTCTCCAAGGTGTCTTCGTCAGGAGCGACTCCTGCAGAAGCGAGTACCCCTTTTGCAGAGTGGTGAGGGTAAGGACAAATATACATACACTGCATGCTCGTATATATGTGTGCGTGTGTAAATTTCCCTCGTTTATTAATAAATGCGAACGTGAAAACAAGGCTTTTTAATTTTTACTCGGTTACAGCACATTTGCAACCTACGTTGATACATTGCATGGGGAAATTTGTATAAATTCTAATTTATATTTCCTTGGAGTGGGAGATTCTTTTCCTATTTTCATTTTTAGTTGCGTATTTCATTCTTATGGGAAGGGATTTGTTACAGAAAATCCATTCATTTAATTTTTAACGAGTCATTTGACTCTTTAACAAAATACTAAACCAAGTCAAGTGACTACGAGTAAATTAAGCCGCCATTGATTAATTACAGGACTAAAGAGTTTATTTCGTAAACGGTGTTACGTGAACCTCAGGAGGGTTGCGTGACCGTGTTATTGTGCTGGCATCTACATATATATAAAATATATTAATATTACAGTAGATTATAAATAAATAAAAGTTCTGTATGCATTGTTTAAGCTGCTTACTGTGCTCAGGTTCAACAAACTAAAAGTTTTCATTCCGTCAGATGTGAAAATTAATAATTTCTGATCGAAAATTCGATTAGAAAGTTTGAAAACTTCCATAAAACGCCAAAGCAAATTTAATGATTATCCCAGGCTTTGTAGATGATACAGGGTGATCCATAAAGGTGTTCCCCCCCAAAAAAAATATATTGGTGTAGTTATTTCTGCTAACACCTTGGATATCGCTATTATTTTCTGCCCTTATTTAAAATATGCAATTTTCTTTTTATTTAACTTCTGAAGCAGACAGTCCGAGCGAATTTATTGCACGATGATTTTTTTTCAGGATTTTATGGGAACCGGAAATGCAAATAGTTTTTCAATTAGAGAGAGAGGTTCCTGTTATTAAACAAGTTTATTTTTCTTTCATCTATTACAGTAGTAGTAAAAAACTGGATAGAAAAGTATAGGACTTCCTCCCCTCCCTTCCCTCCCCTCCTTGCCAGAAGCGGGCTATGTCGTAGCCAATGTCGTAACACAGCTTCCCGTTGATCAGCGAAGTTAAGCGACACTGGGTCTGGGTAGTAGTTGGATGGGAGACCGTCCTCCGTGTCCAGATTATGTAGCGACCCGTGGTTCGGATCCCACGTAAAGCTGTAGGTCCCCTCCGTCATATGACCTTAGGTGTTGCGAAGGAAGTTAAACAACCCCAATCATTATTATGGTTGAAGAAAATACCTTGGCCTTGGGAAAGTAGCCAAGGAAATTTTACAAGAAAGTGGAGAGTATATAAGGTAGTCTATAATTACGCATGCACACATAAAAACCGCGCTGGCGAACTCTTGCAGAGTTACGTTATGTTTTAGTCTTAAACCATGAGAGTATTCGGTATTTTCTCAAGCCTATTTTTAAATACATTTACACTTTGGCTTGAAACAACCTTTGAGGGAAGTTGGTTCCAGATATTAACTATTTTATAGGAGAAGAAATTGCCGCAAATAGAGGTACTAAATGTCTTTAGTTCCAGTTTAAACCCATTATTTTTGTCGGATTGGCATTAAATGAGAATAAATTCCTGTAGTGTACCCTGTGTAATCCAGTGAGCATCTTGAAGACTTGAATAAGCTGACCGCGCAACCTCCTCGTCTCTAAGGTAAACAGATTTCGGCGCTCCAATCTCTGTTGGTAGTTTTGCATTCTCAGTGAAGGGATCAATTTTGTAGCCCTTGCTCGTACCTTGCCAACCTTTCTATATCCTTCCTAAGGGATGGAGACCAAAACTGCGCACAGTATTCCAGTTGAGGTCTGACTAGTGAATTATAAAGAGACATTACAGTCTCCTTGTTCCTAAACTGGAACAGTCTTTCAATATGACCTAATACTTTTAAGGCCCTCTTTTCGACTTCTGCACAGTGCTTCGACGGTTTCAGATCATTACTAATATAGACTCGTAAGTCTTTTTCTAGATCAATCTCAGTCAAGCTCCTTCCCAAGGGAGAGTAATTGGTCTTCGGATATTTATAACCTATGTACATTACCTTATATTTGTCCAAGTTGAATGGCATCTGCCAAGTAGCAGACCATTCGCCCATTTGAAGTGTTCTTACGCCCTTTTCATTACCTACACTACTTCCTAATTTCGTATCGTCTGCAGCTTTGGAAATTGTGCTTAGGAGCCCGACGTCTGTATCATTAATATAGATGATAAAAAGTAAAGGACCCAGAACGGAGCCCTGTGGGACACCACTGGTGACGGGCACCCACTCCGAAGTCACTGCATTTATTACCACTCCTGCTTTCCATCTTTTAACCAATCTTCAATCCAGTTGGAAACGAGCCTGGTGATTCCTAATCCTCTAACTTTAGCCTTCAATCTCGCATGAGGAACTTTGTCAAAGGTTTTTTGAAAGTCGAGATACACTATATCTATTGCCTTATTTGCATAGTATAGAGTATGCATATTATGGAAAAATTATATAAAATTTAAATAGTTTTCTGAATTAGTCTGATTGAAATGCGACTTAGGTAGTTTGTAGGCTCTATTTCTCTCCGTAATAGCATTGCTAATTTCGTTGTTAAAGCATTTCGGCGACTTTGTTGACAAGGAAACTATTTTAGTGGGTATAAAAGTGTCCTGTATTATTCTAAATTGATCAATATATGAGCTCCAGGTAACATTGACATCCTCACTTATTACAACTTCAATCGTGTCTAAACTATTTCAGAAGCTTTCAGAATTTGCTCTGGAGAAATGCAGTTTGTCATGGGTCTTTCCTCGTGTATTAATTGGAACCCTGAGGTCAAACGTAATTAAATTGTGATCGCTGTTACTCAAATTTTCACCAATAATCAGGTTAGACTAAGTCATCTTCGTTTATTAATTCCTACACACACAAGTGCAAAACCGTTTTAAATCCAACTTCCAACCATTGTTGCGAGTTATCATTTAAACGAAACATGCTTCTAAAATTGACATCGTTCAACCCGTGTAAGAGCTTGAGAACCTCAGAGTTGACGGCGCAGCCTCCGAGTTTCCAGCGAAAACAAATTCAGGTCGTGTAAACATCGATTGTAGCCCATATACCTAACGGAAGGGATTAACTTTGTGGCCCTCGCCTGCACTCGCTCCAGCCTCTCAATATCTTTCCTGAGGGTGAGCGACCAGAACTGCACAGCGTACTCCAGGTGCGGCAGAACCAGGAAATTGTACAAAGAGAGCACAGTCTCCTTGTTTCGAAATCGAAATTGCCTCCTGTTATAACCCAACAGCTTCTGGGCTTTCTTTTCCACCTCTACGCACTGTTTGGTAAACTTAAGGTCGCTGCTAATTAGCACACCCAAGTCCTTTTCCAAATAAGTCACCTCGATATTACTCCTGAACATGGAGTAGTCCGACTTGGTATTGGCGTAGTCAATGTGCATCGCCTTGTATTTACCCAAGTTAAACGGCATTTGTTATTTTTCGGACCACTCTCCTATCCTACCTAGATCCGCACGCAGTTGCTCGATCGCTTCGGCCGTCCCGACGTTGGCCCCAAGCTTGGTATCATCAGCGAATTTGGCGATCCTACAGACAATGCCAGCGTCGATATCATTTATGTAAAAGATAAAAAACAGTGCCCCCAAAACGGAACCCTGAGGAACCCGCTAGTGACCGAGGCCCAACCAGAGCTAGCCCCTTTAATTACAACCCTCTGCCGCCTATTCTTCAGCCAGTTTTCAATCCAGCTACCTACTTCCCCACCGATACCCAGCGCGCGCACTTTGGCCATTCGCCAGTGGTGAGGTACCTTATCAAAGGCTTTCTGAAAGTTGAGATAAAGTATATCAATCGCCCTACTCTTATCGTACTCACTCTACATGACGTGGGAAAACTCGAGCAGGTTGGTGAAACACGACCGATGCTGCCAAAATCCACACTGGGAGTCCCCAAGCAGCTTGTAGGAATTCAAATGGTCAACGATCCTATCCGCTATTATTCCTTCTAATAATAATTTACCTACAACCGAAGTGGGACTAATGGGACAATAATTCCCTGGACTTTCGTGATCTTTCTTAAAGATAGGGGTCACGTTGGCGTCCCTCCAGGCACCTGGCCCGTCTTCAACGATTTGTTGAAGAGTGTAGCCAGGTGGGGAGCCACCTGGCCGCGCACTTCCCGCAACACTCTGAGGAGGAACTGGTGTGGTCCCGGAGCTTTAAACGCGTTCAGTTTGTCTTTTCTATCAACAACGTCTGTCGCGATACACTGAACACTATCCACGCGAGCACCGTCGTACCTGACGCCTGGATCCGGGACGACGCGGTGTCTTACCTGGTGAACACTCCCGCAAAGTACTCATTGAACACATTAGCGATGTCCGCGTCGGAGGTCCACAGCGCGCCGCTGGGGTCCTGTAACTGGCCTATCATGCTTCTAATGGACTTTCTGCTATTAACATAACTGAAGAATTTCTTAGGGTTCGCCTTGCAGAGACGTGCCACCAGGAGTTCTTCATTACGTTTCGCTAGCCTAACCTTCGCCTTGACTCCCCTGCACAGGCGGACATACGCCTCGGTGTTCTCGTGGGAACGACTGGTCTTCGCCCTCCTATACGCAGTTTTCCTATTGGATAGCCGAAGTGATGTCCCGACTGAAACACTTTGGCTGCGTTGAAGCAGGAGTGACCGGTTTTGAGGGTATGGCAGCAGACTACAGCACCATAAACTGGTCCCAGAATGTACTCCACATTCCCTCAACATCGCCGCCGACCTCTACTCCCATCTCACCTACGCTATCCCGCAGACCAACAAAGTCCGCCCACCGTACATCGAGCCTACTGCCTCGCGAGTTACTACGCTTCAACCGAGGGACGCAGACACAAAACCTAATTAGGCCGTGATCACTCCCACCCAACGATTCGTCAACGGTGAGGCCAGTGACAAGGTTGTCTTCGGTCGTGAATACTAAGTCTAGAACGCTTTCGCCTCGTGTAGGCCCATTGACCCACTGAGTGAAGAAGTTCTCATCAGCAAAGTCAACTAGTCTCCTCCCCTCGGCATCAGCAGTCCTGTCTTCCCACTTTATGCCGCGACAGTTGAAGTCTCCTAAAACTACACACACCCTATCCCCTAGCAGGCTACGGAGTTCGGTGTACAGGGCTGTATCCTCCTCGAGGGGGAGATGCGGAGGTCTATACACAAAGATTAACCTATAGTTCGTCCATCGTAGGTCCAGATCGACGCCAAGTAGCTCCCGTTCCGATCGGAACTGGCAGTCAACCGGACTCAACGTATCCCTCACGTATATTAGTACTTCTCCCCCCCTCCCCATGGGCGAGGTCCTTGTGAAACATTCTATACCCAGGAATCTCGAACTCCGCAACCCAGTCCCTACGATTAGTATGAATCCAGAACTCGGTGACAGCAACGATATCCTGGTATTCTGATGCTAAGAGCGCCCGTAGCTCGCAAAACGTATTCCTAATCGACCTAGCATTAAAAAGCACCGCACGGAGGGAGCCTTCCCTATTCTGACTGCCCCCTAGCACGATCCGTTTCCCGAACAGCCAGGGTTGTCGGGAGTTGAAGAGCCCCTCACCAACGAGGAGTCAACCCAGTGGGGGCCCATCATTAATCCCCGGGCTTAACCTCACCATACGGTATAGGTGTCGGTCGAGCAGCGCGCCCAGCACATCTTTACCCTTGTAATTCAGGTGGACACCATCTCTCTGATAAAAGTTCCACCTACCCGAAAACGCGTCGAAGGGTCAACAATCCTCATGCCCAGTGGGACGCATAAGTGTTGCACCCTCTCGTTGATGCCAATGACCTTACTGAGCGCGTGGTCACTGGCATTCTGCGGTTAAAATACCCATCAATATTCCCCTTTCTGTTTTAAGCTTTAGATCATTCGCAAGAGACATGATCTCGGTGATGATCCCTTCGGTCGAACCTACCCTACCGCCTTTGAGGAGCAAATCGTTGCCACCAGCGTGAACAACGATCGCACTCCTCCGACTAGCCACGCGCAGCTTCTCTAGCTCCTTCCTTAAGTGCGCCGATCTCCGCCCGGGTAAGCACCTTGCCTCCCTCCTGTCTCGGTTTGCAGAAGCAAAGTACTTCCTCTGTCCTGATCTGTGAGTCCCTAATCAAAACGGTGTCTTCTTCCTTCACGCACACGACACTAAAGCGGTTGGAGGTCCTGACAGCTGCAACCTGGGTATCAGGCTTCGGCTTCGCAGCCTTCTTGCCCGAGACCTTTCGATACCCGTCGCCACCCGTAGACCGCTGCACTTACAGCACCCGACCCGCCCCGACCGGCAGCTACATCCTTCGGCTTCTTTAGGCCATCAGTAGGCCCCTTCCCTCCCTTTTTCTTTATCAGCCCCTTCCCACCCTTCTCCTTTATCGGCCCCTTCCCACCGTTCTTTATCGGCCCCTTCTTTGCGTCCTCCCCTCCCTTCAACTTGCATCGCGGTTCCGCGTCGCTGGCGATTCCCGACTCTTATTTTGCACTTCTCCAGGTGAAGCCTGCGCGGCCCCCGGCTGCACCTCTACCCTTTCTCCGCGGTCTCGAGCTCTGTCTAGTCCGCCACTGGATCACCTTTCCAGGGCGGCTATCCTATCAGTAAACTCCGGGGTGGAGGGCACAGCCACGGCAGCGACCGCCGCGTCTCCAACAGCCGAGAGAGAGACTGGAGAAAACACTTCCTTGATGTAGTACCTTTATACAGAGTTTCCAGCTTAGATTTTCTAAGTCTGAGGATGGGCAGAGATACTCATGTTTTTTTGTTATTTTTCAAAACATATATAATACAGTGTATTGACAAAAGTAAATAGACGCAATGTTTCGATATACGTTTTTATTACTGTGCAATAATTTTACAACGCCACTTAACCAATTAATTTAGAACTCTCCTCTTTGCCCTGTGCTAAGCCAAAACCCGCTGAGTCATTCCATCGATTAAGTTTTTAATATAATTTTTGGATATTGCAGCCCATTCCTCTTCGAAACCTGTGATTAGGGTTTCCCTGGATGTGACGTCCTGTCCAGCATATACCACACGTGTTCTATGGGAGTCATGTCTGGTGATTGACCTGGCCATGGTAGGCGTGCGTTACAAAGGACACCAAACAGCAGCAAACCGGCTAGTCCCTACGAGGCTGTCTGTTTAAGGAGGAGGGTTAAAGGAAGAAAGAAAATTTAAAGACGAGTGAAAGTTTCAAAGCAAAGCAGAGAAGAGGTTGAGAGGTACGAAAGAATTTAAAGATGAAGTAAAATTTTTATGTACAGAGGAGGGAATTCAAGTGAAAATTCTAAATTTCTTTGCGCTAAAATATGTTTCTAACTGGGGGTTTAAGGTAAGATAAACATCGTTTCTTTTTGAAGGATTCGATCGAATTACTTTGAACTACGCTGGCTGGCACTCCATTCCACAAATTAACTATACGATTGAAGAAAAAATGTTTAGCTTCATGATAATTAAAATGTTTACCCACTAATTTGGAACTATTACCGCGAGTTCTGCCTGCATTCCTGAAGGTGAAATATTTTTGGCGTCGGCATTATCGAAACCTTTAAAGTGTATAAAATGATTAATTAAATCTCCTCGGATTCGCTATTTTACGAGTGAGAATAAATTGAACGTTTCTAAGCGAGCAGCGCATGATTTGTTTATAAGTCTAGGCATCATCTTCGTAGCCCGTCGCTGCACACACTCCATTCTGTCTATGTCCTGTCGTAAATATAGGGCCCAGAATTGGACGCAGTATTTTAGGTGGGGGCGTACTAAGGAATTATATAATATTAACATTGTTTTCTCGACTTACATTCTTATGATTTATTGGTAAATCGTTTGGATTTATTTGCTTTTCTGACCGCTTCGATACATTGCTTACTCGGTTTAAGAGTCGCTAACAATAATACCTAAATCTTTCTCCCCCGGTAACACTAAAAAAAAAAAGTATTTTATGCGCGAGAAGATACTAACTAAACATTGTTTCGACCGATATGCAACGTTTTACATTTATCTATATTAATGTTTATTTGCAAACTCTCCGCGCACTCGACTAATTTATTAATATCATCTTGAATCTGCAAACGTTCTGCCGCTGCTTTTGTTCGTCCCCCTAGTTTGATATCATCCGCAAATTTTGAAATTATACTCTTACAGTAATTCCAAGTCGATGTCATTGATATAAATAATAAAAAGAACTGGTCCTAAAACTGATCCCTGAGGCACGCCGCTAGTTACACTTTTCCGGTTAAACAAAGAATGGTCATTAATAGCAAAGCGTCTATGTCCACTAAGCCAATTTTTGGTCCATTTGAGAACATTACCATCAATTCCGTGAGAATGAAATGAAGCTAATAATCTTCCATGGGTTTCATGCCACCTCCGAGTTGCATGAGCTGTGTGGACAGGGGCATCATCTTCAATGAACACAGTGAGTAATGGAGACAGATTACCATTCGCATAAAGTGGCAGCAAACCTTTCTCCAAAATATTCTGATATTTTGGGGAATTGATGGTTCCGTTGCACATCACCACTTCGGATCATCCCATGCTCCAAATGGCAGGCCACACCATAACAGAAATGTCTCCGTGTTTCATTGTAGCTTGCAGGTGCTTCTGTAAAAATTCGTGATGAACATCTCCATACCCACACACACCCACTCTCCGAAAATGAGGAAAACTGAAACTAGTCTGTGAATATCACGGTGCTCCAAAACTCAAAGTCCCGGTTCTTCATCGATGCTGCCCACTGCCTGCGACGAGCAATGTTGCTAGAGATTAGCATGGGCTTCCTTCCAGCTGCCCAGCAATGATAACCCATAGTGTGGATATATTTTCTAAGGGTTCTAGAACTAAACCCCACCTCACGCCCAATTCACCAACAATTTGTCGTGGGTTCACCTGTGTACTTCGTCTGAGGGCCTGTAACGTTCTTTGTGATAGATCTGGACGGCCCGGACAAAGGGGCAACGGTTGTCTTTAACTGCACAATCACTGTTAATGGTTGACAGTGGAATACGAAGCCATTGTGAAATATCCCTTTGACTACACAAACCTTCCCAAAGGCCAACAATACGTCCACTGGTGAAGTCTATCACTTCAGACGAACCTTCGCCATGTGGTATCTTGGAACTATCAATGATTCGTTGCTTTCATTCACCTTACCAAATACGAGTAAAACCTCGTTTTCACTTGGTCTGCTTTCTTTTTACAAA
The DNA here is from genome assembly GCA_023014485.1 of Bathynomus jamesi. Classification (NCBI taxonomy): domain Eukaryota; kingdom Metazoa; phylum Arthropoda; class Malacostraca; order Isopoda; family Cirolanidae; genus Bathynomus; species Bathynomus jamesi. Next base: position 9,322 of record JAJOZX010011609.1, on the reverse strand, counting down.
TATTGCGCAAATGTCAGCGGTGCTATTTACTTTTGTCAAATATATATATATATATATATATATATATATATATATATATATATATATCACAGGGTGTTTCAGGAGGAAAGGTCAATACTTCGGGAGGTGATAGTATCGGTCATTGTGAGAAAAAAGTTCATATGAACATGTCTAATTCTGAATGGTTATGGAGATAGAGTTGTTTGAATCTGATGCCCGCGCAGCTCTTCCTCCCTCCACGGTGGTCCCATTCAATGGCCGCCAAGGTCTCCAGACCTCTCTCCGTTAGGTTATTGTTTGTGAGGGTGGTGAAAAGTCAAGTTTACAAAAGAAAGGTGGATACACGAGACGAATTGCTCGCGCGCATTTTGGATGCTGCTGCCGCCCACATAAAGGAACGTCAAGATCAACTCGGACGAATAACGCGATCTTCGCACACGAGTTGCAAAGTGCATTGAGGTTGACGGTGGGATTTTCGAAAACGTATTGTAAACTAACAAATTTGTCATTTCTGTCTCTGATACCATTCAAAATGCCAATGTTTAATCATTAAATGTTAGAAACAGTAATTGGTTTCTCTTTCTTGATTACCATTAACAATGCTTTTGTATTTGTAGATTCAAACAGCTCTATCTCTGTAATCATTCAGAATTAGACACATGTTCATTGAACTTTTTTTTCTCACAATGTCCGATACTATCACCACCCGAAGTATTGACCTTTCCTCCTGAAACACCCTGTGTATATATATATATATATATATATATATATATAAATAAAAGAATAGTGTTCTCTTATTACCCTCTTCTAAATGCAGCATGCAGCTATGGAATTTGTTGAGTCAGTAATTTGTAACAGTAGGTCTCTGATGAAAAGAAATAATATTTTAGATATTGGAAAAATTTCCCTGCACGTTTCACTTGCAGTTCAATAATAATAATAATAGTAATAGTAATAATAATGTTTGGTTACTTCACCTTGCTCGACGCTTAAAGTTTACAGGATAATTAATGGATGCGATGGATGTACGCTTGAAGGCAAACTACACAGTTTCAGTGATTAACTATGAAATGATGAAACACCTTTTCAACATTGTAATTATGCGCGCGCGCACACGCACAAAAAAATAGTCGTGAAGTTAAAAGAAGCGTATTGTACCTTTTACTCATTTTGGGTATCTCTATGCGAGTTCCAAACGTTTTTATTAAAACGAAGTAATTAGAAAATTGCAAGTCGAATACAGCTAATCATAACCGTAAAAAGTAATTTTTTTTGAGTTGGTATGGCATTATTTGCAAGAATTTCTTTTAATAATTAAGTGGTTATTTCTGTATAACCTCTGAATAACGGGTAAATGTTTCTTTCGAAAACAACATAAAAAAATTACATCGTTTTCCACCACAGAATAGGGTGGGCTTGAATTGTTGTAGTCACCTGAACCTGAGATTACAAAGTAGATGGTCAGCCCATCTCAACCCAAGGAAGCGGCAGGAATCGAACCCAGCACTTTCACGTTCTGAGACAAAGCCACACTTCTAAAGGTAACATTCTACGTTTGTGTTTTAGAGTTCTACAAGATCACAAATTCCCTGAAAGCCATTGTTCTAATAAGAATTTATTATAGTCAATATAACCAATGAAAACATAATTTAGGCGCTGGTCGGGTCTGAGTTCAGAGCGCTACATGGGTGCTCTGAGAGGCGAGCGGGAGTCAAACCTTTTGAATAGCTAGCTAAATTTAAGGGAAAGCCACTTTGCTATGTACTTGGCGCTTATTTTTATAGGTAGAAACTAATAATATCGCTTTTATGGTCAATGCAATGAGAATTTTGACGAAAACGCCCGAGAGTCAAAAAAAATTCCGAATAAACTTATAAAGAAAAGCTACATGTTAAGTTTTTTGAGGGGTGGGATTAGGGTTGGTGATGCTTTCTTTTGCTCGTGAATATACTGTAATAGAGAAGCCACTGGTCGGGTTTGGTATCAGAGCGTGGGAGTTCTCAAATGGCGCGCCCTTAATTTTTTCTCTCCACCTTACTTTTATTTCATTGATGAGAATCTCGGCATTCAAAATCTCCGAATAGAGATGTTTAATTTTGTTTGGGAAACCACTCTCGTTCTACTATTTTCTTCCTTTCACTCCTTCCCACCCCAGTTTTGTTTTTTTGTTTTAGCACGTCAAAGTAAAGGGAGTTGCTGACAGGATTGGTTAGTTAGGATAAAATAAAAATAGCGATGATCCATTTTGCCAATGAATGTAGTAGGAGGTGCTGGCCAGGTCTGGTTCCACAGCATTGGCAGTTTTCATATGATACCCCCACTGGTAGAAATGAGAAGCTTGAAGATTTTCGGGAGTCTCCGATTGACGCGTTCAATTTAAGAGAAACTACTTGGGATATAGTCAAGGATTTTTTTTTTTTTTTTTTTTTAAAGAAAATAGTGTTGCAAAAGTTATATTTTTAATGATGTAACTTTTAAACTTGTTCCATTATTAAATTTCTTAGCTTAAATTAAACAAATACTTCCGAAGAACTTCATTCTGACCTATTAAGTTTCGATTAAAAGAATACAGTAGTTGCATGTACGAGATTTCATCTTCATTTGGCATTAACTATTTTCCCTTCCTCTCAGTCATATGTTCGGAGTCTTGTACAAAATTGTTAATGCATTGTTGTTAATATGCGATAAAACTGTAATGTAATGTTATGTGAATGTGATAAAACTCCTGCGTGGCCGACTGTAACTGTAGTTAGTTACTCGGCTTCCCGAATATTTGTCAGCCGCAACATTGTTTCACTGATGTAAGTAATGAAAACATTATTTTTTGTTATAAAGACAAATTAAATTTTTTATAAATTAATTTTTATTAGTTAGAGTTAAATGGTAAAATTTATTTTCTGTAACTTATTTCAACTCGATTAGAATTTTAATTTATAAATTGTTCATAATTCAAATTTGTTCAGTATATTTTTTACTTTTAAAAAAATAGTCCCTTTAATTTCACTAAGTCAGTGAACACATTTTCTATTTTACATACCACCGGCTGCTACGACACACACACACAAAAGATTTATAAGGACATATATAATGGCACTGTTGAAATGTGCAGACTACACCCTTAATAAAAGAACAACTTGCCACAAGGCCCCGTGTCTTCACATTTAAGAAACAACGCTCTTGTGCAGCATAAACCATAAGGGCGAACGTGCAATTACTATTATTCTTTCGCAACAAAATGAGAATGAGAGGAACTCTTGTTCCACTGTTTGCTATTCTCCTCCTTCCCTCTAATGGCCTTAGACAAGATTATACGCAACTTAATGGCTCTATTTTAAGCTTTTAAATTTGCATTTGCTCTTCGCTCAACAGATTAGCTAGAATTCGCTTAGGTGAAGTTTAAAAAATGTAGATGACATTCTTTCACTGGTTTCCTCCTAATTCGGTTCAAGAACTGAAAATTTATGGTTTTGTATAAACTTATGTGTACGAAATTTACTTATCAAGAATTCGCAACAGATTTACAAACTTGTAATGCGAAGGTGAAGTGAATACAATTGAAAATTTCGCGTGGAAAATCGCATTGAGGATTTAAAAATTAACCTATATTTTTGGAGTGAATATTCGGTTATTAAAAAGGATTTTTCCTTTATGTATATGTAATGTAAAGAACGACGCTTGTGTAAAAGAATGTTCCGCACAAGATAAGGAGGGAGAACGAGCAAATGAAGAATGAGGTACCTCCCAGGAATCGAACCTGGGATCATCCAAGTGCCGGTCGGATATGTTAACCACTACACCAAGGACCCCGATTAGTCAGTACTCGTAATTCTCCTACATACGAGCGGAATCAAATGCCCTGAGGGAGCACCTTCGCATGCCGTACATATATGCATTTTAACTGCAAACAACACACAGTATATGTGATAAAAACCCACTCTAATAGACAGAGTTTATTTCCACAACAGTTTCGCTGCCTACTGGCATCCTCTTCGAGTGGATACAGAAAAACGAATGAACCAAAAACAAGAGGGAAAAACAGTCCAGGGACCATTAAGAAATTCACACCTAGGTTAGATCCCGTTCTCCCGACACTGGAAGGGCATTTTTATTAAAGGGACCCGCTTATGAGTACATTCGCACAAATTAAAACTATGTTCTTGTTCTAAACATACAGATTCTATTATTATTTTTTTTTACATAATTATTACATTTAATATTGCACTACTATTTACTACAGAAATTATAAATTTATTATACTGATTATTACATTGTTGTTTATTATACAGAAATTATAAATCGAAAAACGAATGGAAAAGGCGAGAAGGAAACAATTCAGAGACCATTAAGAAATTCGCACCTGAGCTAGAACCCGTTCCCCCCACCCCAGAAGGACATTTTTATTAAAGGGTCCCGCTTATAAGTAAATTCGCACAAATTAAAACTATCTTGTTCTATACATACAGATTCTATTATTTTGACATAATTACTGCATTTATTATTGTATTTAAATTTATTATTATATCTTAAATGTAATAATTAGTGTAATTTTATTACCTTTATCATCACATTTATTGCATTTATATTTATTTCCACATTTATTACTTCCATTATTACATTTACATGTATTATTACATTTAAGCGAGGTAAAAAAACAAAAAAAAAAAAGAATGAACCAAAAGCGAGTAAGAAACCAATCCAGAGACCTTTAAGAAATTCACACTTAGGTTAGAAACCGTTCACCCGACTCAGTAAGGGATTTTTTGACCAAGAATCTCATTAAAGGGTCCAACTTATAAGTACCTTCACACAAATTAAAATTATCTTGTTCTATACATACAGATTCTATTTTTTTTCTTTTGACATAATTATTACATTTATAAAGTACCTTACTTGATTCCCAATCTATAGCATGATTATTTGGCTGGCGTGATAAAAAATGGCATTATTAGTATTACAACTTCTGAAGGCATATTTGTGTTGTTTCATACGGGTTTCAATTCTTCTTAGTTTCTCCTACGTATACTAAATTACAACTTTTACAGGGGAATGCTGTAGACACAGGCTTGTTCCTGTTTTGCAACGTTATTCTTAACCAATTTACTTTTCACGGTAGACGAATATTTGAACGCCAGAGCAAACTTAAAATCTTTCGTCAACGGTTTTACTCTTTCTAAGCCGGCAATGTAAGGCAAACTCACATTGTTTTTGGTTAACTGAAGGTTCCCGAAGGGCATAAAAAGATTTTCTGGCTTTAAAATATGCAATTCTGATAAACCACTCAGGATATTTTAAATCCTTAAAAATGTTCCAAATCTTTGAATTTTCTGGGTCCAGCAAATGTGGGATACAAATCCTGAGTGCTTTTAGAAACATGGAAGAAATAATTGAGCTTTTAACCCCTTCATCATGATATGAAAAATACTGAATGTACGAATTACAATGAGTAGGTTTTCTATAGACCGTGAAATTGGGCTTTCCGCTTTCGTTAATGACCAAAACATCTAGAAAAGGTAATTGTTTGTCGTTCTCCCATTCATATTTAAATTTAATAGAGGGAACAAGATTATTTAATGACAAAGAAAATGTCAAAGTTGTTCCAGTGGTCAGGCCAAAATGAGAAAATATCATCTACATAACGAAACCAAATTAGATTCCTGGGACATATTATTTGCAACAATTCCGACTCATAATATTCCATATATAATGTACTCAGTATTGGGGATAAAGGGACCCCATTCCAATACCAAAACGTTTTGGTATGGGAATAGGTAGGCGAGGAGGCGGTGTTATGTTGCATATCAAAGATAATATTGCGAACGTTATAGAAGTAAAGTCCACAATTCCAGAACCGATTGATTCGACTATAGCAGAACTTAAATTGAACGATTTCAAACTTGTTGCGGTTATATTAGGCTAAGGTAGGTTGATTTTGGAACTGTGATCTTGGACTAATCTAGATAGAATGGTATTAATGTATAAAAAACGTTGCACCAACTCATCATATTTGTGAAAATTATTGTATTTTTTGAGGATTGTTAATTATTTTTAAGTTGTAAACTTACCGAATTTTACGCGTAAAATCGCGCGCGCGGCATTCGCGCAATTTAAACAAACAAAATATCGGACCTTATTTCATCAAAATAATCGATTAAAATTCGGCTTTTTTAACAAAACGATGCTTGAAACTTATTGTAAATGCATTATAGATGTTTATTATTTTATTTTTTAATGATATTTACCTATAAAATGTATTAAATTAAGTTATTTTATGATTCGTTCATTTAATTGTGTTTATTTTCAGATATTTCATAAAAATGAGTAAAAAACGGAAGTCTGCAGTGTTAACTCGAAGTGATAGTGCCAAAAAATTCAGTGGCCAGCCTTCCCCTTTGGATAAAACAGATCCTCCTACCCTCCGCCAAGTTATTCAGTACAGTTATTTCCTCCAAAACAGTCATCCGGACTTGAAAGACTATGATATTGCTAAAATGATAGCAAAGGATGTGATTGAGATCTGGCAGGCAGTGAACCCGCGGCTGCCTCTGTATGAGGAATATTATGTAGTGAAATTGGTGGATAAAGTGTGCTTCAAGAAAGCAAGAGAGATAAACAGGAAATCTCTCTCTACAGTCCAGGAACAGAATCTGGAGGAAAAGCTGGATAAACTTTGACATTTCTGCTTGCACCTGTAAGCTACCTGTTCGTCCCTGTGATGACAATGCTGTGAAGTGCAAGAAAGAAAATTGTCAAACATAGCACATAGTCTGCACTTGTCAATTAGATTGATGTGTCTGTGGACCAGAGGTGCTTACCCTCCAGAACTACAGGATAAGCTTTAGCAGGCCATCAAGTTCATTGTGGAAGTGTATGCAGTCAGTTGGTTTGAGATCAAAAGGGACAGCAAGTTCTACAATCAGCAGCTGTACATCTTCAACATGATCCAGAGGATCAAGCAGCAGTCTGAAGAAATCCAGGGTGTTGTTTTCAAGAACCTGAAGTACAATGCTTTTGCCTTGCTGCCCGAGAATGTGCTGTACTCCATGATGAAGTCTGATGACTTAGATGAGAGAAGCTGCTCTCAAGAAAATTCTGTCCATCAGGTAAGCATTTATTAATTTAAAAAAATGTGAAAAAAAAATTTGATTATGGGGGTTTATTTAATAAAAAAAAGGCCCGAGTTCTATAAATCCCCATAATCGAATTTTTTTCACATTTTCTTATCCCAATACCCCCCTTCCCCTCTGATAATGGAAATAATCTTACCTTCTTTCTGAAAAAAAATTCGATTATGGGGATTTATAGAACTTTTTTTTTTTTTAAATCAGCAATTCTGAGACTAATAGGGATTAAATCTTAAACTGGAATAAAAAATAAATTAATTATTATTTTCTTCTTTCAGAAGTGGGAAAGCCAGCCAAGAAGAGGCTGAAGAAGATCACAGCCATCAACATTGAAGCTACCCACTGGTCAGAACTAATCAACCTTTCAAAGTGGCATCTGTGAACCTGCTCTCACAGAAGACTTTTCTGACCAGGAGCTTCAAGAAGCATTGCTGAATGGCACCAAGCTGGAGCTGCCTGATCTGCCTTCACATTCTCAGTGTTTGAAAGGGCCGTGAAGCTGACATCTGAAGCTTCCCATACTGTTTATGGACTCGAATCAAGGCACAAACACATTCTGGCCAAAGCCCTAAGTCGCCAGATGAGGCCTTCCTTTGCTTCTAAGGGCTCTTACAGTGAAAATTATGATGATCGTGGGATCTAAATGTGTGTATTTGACTGTACATTTTTTTTTTTTTACTTTTTTCATAAAATTGTAACTTTTTTCAAGATTTTTTTATGAAAATAGCATGTTTTTTTCGGCCGAAAATTGCGAAAATGCGGTATTTTTCGGTACGATTTTTGAAACGGTTTCCTCAAAAAACGGTTAAAGCTAGGGATCTGAAATATTTTCTCAGTTATTACCATATTAAGCCGTGACTATCTCAACTAGTCCAAAATCGATATCTAAAAAAGTGCGGAAAATCAACCTACCTTTATATATATATATATATATATATATATATATATATATATATATATATATGTATATATATATTATATATATATATATATATATATATATATAACACCCTCGTCCAATGCGGGGGTTACGTGAATCCGTGTTGGACAAACGTAATACCTTATGGCAGGGTGTCCCCAACCTTTTTGTGCCGAAGAGCACATTCAAGACTACCGGTAGTGTGGCGGGCACCATTTACTTTTTCAAGGCAAATTTATAGTTGGACTTAATCATGAACATAATACAGAAAAAAAACCATTTAATTCCCATGTAAAAAATGAACACAATACACAAAGAAAACAAGGATGGGCTAACTAAGAATCTTAGAAAAATTATCAAAACGATAATTTAATTTATTTATAAAGAAATAATTTTTTCAAATAAATGAGCATCTGTTTCTGTAATTAACTACTAAAATTTAATTAAAATGTCAAGTATGTTACATATTTTAAATATTTAGTAACTAAATATTTAAAATATGTAATATACTTAACATTTTATTAAAAATTTAAATAAAAACTTATCAATCGTAGTCAGTCAGTGGTGGGCACACGCAAAAGGGTCGGCGGGCACCATGGTGCTCGCGGGCACAGGGTTGGGGACCCTTGCCTTATGGGATAAATGGGGGATACGTGTACGCGGCCGCGTAAAGTCTCCCATTAATACTTAGATTTTTTATTCACACATACATGAGTTTCCCTACCTATATTGTATATGAAATACGCACATCATAAACAATGATATTTACACATGATAAATAAAAATATATTAAATGAAAATAGCACGTATCTTTTCTTCACTCTTTCAGATGGTGCGTATGGTAGACTCATTCACGTGATACTCGCGGCCAAGTGATGTTATGCTCATACCACCACGCAATTTATCTAGAATCTTTATTTTTTCGGCTAATATCATAACCTTAACGACTTTTCTTCTCTTCACTATCACTTGCAGATGCTTTACGTTTTGGTGCATACTGCTGTCTAAGGGTAATAGCAAAAATACGACAAAAACAATCCAACACAACTTCACTGAATTTAACGCGTTAGCGGGACTGAGACAAAGGGTGATGCGAGCGGTGACGCGAGAGGGAGGGAGATGAGGGAGTGTTGGAGAGTGTAGGAGAAAACACTAGAGCACGCATTGGCACGCGTACAGTACTACTGTATTAAAGCGTGTTTGGCGGACTGTGTACAGGGTGTCCCAGAATTAACTATCTATTTCAATGAAATCGGACAAATTTTTTAAAAACACACTTTTT
>JAJOZX010011608.1:107500-109571 GCA_023014485.1 Bathynomus jamesi | reverse complement strand
AGTTATAGTCACTGGTGTTTAAAAGTACGAAACAAAGTACAGCAGCGGTCAATAAGGCAAAAAGTGTTAGGTTTTTATAGCTCGAAATTTTGAGTAGAAATCGCGCGATATTATATTCCACTTTATATATCATTAGTTAGACCCCATTTGGAGTACGCGGTCCAATTTTGGAATCCACATATGCGCAAAGATATAGACAAAATCGAAAGAGTTCAAAGACGAGCAACTAAGATGATTCCGTCGCTTAGGTCAAAGTCGTACAGGATAGGCTTAAGGAGTTAAAATTGACAACACTCGAGACTAGGAGGTTAAGGGTGATCTAATCCAGTTTTCAAAATACGAATGGTTCGATAACGTAGATAGAGATAGCTTTTTCGAAATATCTCAATATAATAGGACTAGAAATAACGGGTGTAAGTTGACAAGTAGAAGGTTCGAGACAGCAGTTGCGAAAAACTTTTTTTACGCATGGAATAGTAAATAGCTGGAATAGTTTGCCGGTAGAAGTAATTAGTAGCACGTCTATAAACATGTTTAAAATCGATTAGACGCATATGTTTGATAGAAAGGGTATAGTTTAAGGTAGTAAAATTAAGGCTTTCTGGGGATAGATCCCACAGCTCATCACAAGTGTTGTGGGATATAGGGAGGCGTCTTGGGTTAGGGATAGTCTCTGTCCTTACACACCATTTAAAGAGATTCCTCTGCCGAGCGGTGCCCCCCATAGTACTGTGAGGTATTGAAAAACTCATGATCTTAACTTGCCCCACAAACACCTTTAAATGGGAGACCCAAAGTGGTGCACACACATTTCTACATTACTGTACAGTCTGTACGCCACACCTACACTTTTTCTCATAAGTGTATATATTGTAATGTATATGATTGTAAATTTTGACTTGGTCCGCAATCGATATGGACCATGACTTGATGGATACCGTAATGAAATTGACTGGATTCTTTGGATCTGATATATTTGCATGTCCGTTATAAATAGATATAGAGTGTAACATATTTGTGGACAGTAGTCTATTAGACTTGATCCTCTGGATCCAGAGATTCTATCTTTAGTTTTAAATCGATAATTAATTAGTTTTAAATTGATAATTATTTAGTTTCGTAAAATTGGTCGTTGCCAATTTACTGGCAGTTTTTACATAAATTTCTTATGTTCTTGTGGTTCGGAACCCACGTAAAATTGTAGATCCCCTCCGCCCCACGGAGGGCATACACAATACACGATTACGAACATAGTTAGGTAGACCAGCCATGAGTGGATCCTATGGTCTTTGTTGGTCTGAAACATTATAACATTATATATATATATATATATATAATATATATATATATATATATATATATATATATTATAATACAGGGTGGGCCGAAAGTCTGGATCCATATAAAATATTTATTTTAATACATAAATTACAACAATGGTAAATACTTAAAATGAATATCAACTTTAACTCGTAAATGCGTATCCGTGATACTGTACAGTGGTTCGTACTCCAGTATAAACAACAAATTATAACAAATGCTGAAATTGGCGGCCTCTGACATCGAGACACTTAGGAATGGAATTTATGATTTTTAATAATTCTTCGAATTGACGTTCTCGAGATGCGTGTTTCATTTGATAATCTTCTTGTTGACTTTACTGGACTATTCGTTAAAGTTTCACATACCATTGCAGAGGTATTTTCATCAGTTTCAGTTTTTGGACGACCAGAACGCCGTCGATCATGTACACTTCCTGTTTCTTTGAAACGTTCAAACAACTTGCCAACAGTCGCAGGAGTTACTGGATGCTTATCAGGATGATTACTATTGAATTCGGTGGCAACTTCTCTGGGTGTAGCGCCCTGTCTTGCGTAGATGAGCACAAGTTCTACCCGGTCTTCTGTTGTTAGATTCGAAGCCATTTCTGGGCTGAAATAAAAAAAGTATTTGAGTATTTACACTGGAGTAAGAACTACTGTACAGTATCACGGATACGCATTTACGAGTTAAAGTTGATATTCATTTTAAGTATTTACCATTTGTTGTAATTTATGTATTAAAAAAATAT
>JAJOZX010011608.1:97500-102500 GCA_023014485.1 Bathynomus jamesi | reverse complement strand
GATTAGCACCTCATTAGGAGGGGGCAGAGGCCCCTTGCCTCCTTAATATATTTTTAGATTCCGGCCTGAGCCATGGTCGAAAGAGGTCGAACGTCTACCCTTGTAAATTCAGAGCAATACCTGTAATTTTTAAGAAGTAAACCACAGTAAAAGAAGTTTTTATCTTTTTCCTTCGAGCCGTGCTCTCTGCAGGAACTCAGTCAGTCAAGTCGACAAGTTATAAAAAGAGAAGAATTAATAAGCGAGAGAAAAGAATTAGAAAGAATTATAGAAAAGTATAAAGAAGAAACATCCGTTGCTTGCCTCCGAACCAGAACCCCCCCGTCGAATCCGAACCGACTCAGGGCCATAAAGGGGGTTAACATATATATATATTATATATATATATATATATATATATATATATATTATATATATATATATATTATATATATATATATATATATTATATATATATATATATTATATATTAGATATCTATATATATATATACATAATATATATATAGATATATATATATATATATAATATATATATATAATATATATATATATATATATTGGGTGCCACTAAAAATAATTTTTTTGATTTTAGGACGGCCCTTTGTGGGATTGTTACGTTGGGTGAAAAAGCGCTGAATATGAAATTTTAGCCAAATTGAAGGATATTTAGGGGTTCCGCATCGACCATCTCTGGCGTACCACGTGTCAGAAGTAATGAGTTTCTCCAAGAAATTGCTCCAGCTCCAAGGGGTAAAGTAACATGTACAATGTCAATATAAATGCTATCATATATCATGGCGTAGAGGACAGTCACAGCTATATTTCCATAGCATTAAGTTTATTCCATCTCCAATGTTTTTTTTTATATTATTTTTGTCGCGGTTCAAAAGTTTTTTTTCAAAGTTTCACCTTAATACGTTTATGCTTTGTAATCCAAACCACACCAACCGGCAACCAGCTTATAACAACACAATACGCAACTAGCAAACACCTTAACAATATTGTTCAACATTATTTCATAATTAATTGGAATAAACTTGTCCCACCATGCCTGGGTAGCAGGATACTATTCTCTGTGTAATGTTATTAATAATACAAAATCATTAAATCAATTTCAATTTTATTGCAACAAACAACTTAATATTATTAAAATAAAAAACATTTTATTCCGTATTAATCATAGTAATATACTGAGCCTACTGGCCATATAAATCAAAATAATAACTAAGAAATAAAGTATATACGATTATACATTGTTATACAGGTTAATAGGAGTAACACCCTATAAAAATGAAGCAAATTCAAATATACCATAAAGTACTCCCAAACCCGTTAAGGATTTCCGCTGCGGGCGCTCGGGTGCTCTTTGCGGTGCTTCTCAACGACTTGCATCAAGTACTGCCGTTGCTCCACGTCCTTGGTGAGTGCGAGATTGTAGTTCTGCATCAGCGCGACCCCTCGCTCCGCCCGGACATTGACAACGCTCAACGTAGAGACACGGCGTTTCCCCGCCAGGTAGGACGCATTGTTCGACCAGGTAGCCGGCTCCAGCTCTAGGAAAGAAGTATTGATCGCGAGCCGCTCGAAAAGAAGCGTGCTGGATGTCGTGCAAAAGTCTGCGACTGTCTTTCGCTCGAGCTCCTCCGGGCAGACGTCCAGGTCAATGCGCTTGGGTGGCTCCTCGGTGCCCTCGACATCCTTGATGGCCGTCGCAATTCGACTCTTCTCCTCCAGCGGAGTGTCGTCATCGAAGAGAGCGAGGGCGGCCAGGTGTTTACTCAGGTACCAGAGATGTCGTCGAAACACAGGGGAGGTAGCCTTGGACACGTCCTTGTCCACCTTGTCGTAGTCAACCAGCGCCTTGAGCATCGCCAGGTCAGTTCGAGGGGCAGCGGCGGGAAGGGGCGCCGTAAACCAGGCCGGAATGTAAACCAGCAGCGCAAAGTTTACGAAGCGCAGGATGCCCCGGGCCTCGCGAGCCTTAATGGGGAGCTGCTGCCGGAAGAGGTGGAGCTTGATGGCGTATATCACTTTGGCCATCCACCGGGCGCGGTGGAGTGCGCCCGGTCGCATGAAGCGCACACCTCGCTGGGGGACGCCTCCAAGCGCTATGATCGCCAGCTCCAGGAGCTCTCGGTAGTCGTCCCGCGGCTGGCCCTTGATGTGACCCTTGAAACGCGCGATCAGATCGTCTCGCGCCTTGAGCAGCGGCTTAGTAAGGTCTTCCTTGGAGATGGCGCTGAATTGGTCGGTGCAGACGGATTGCCAGCGCTCCTTCAGTCGCGAGAACAGTTTAATGTCAGGACCAGAGGAGGGGCCCATGCACTCGATGAAGGCTTTCTCTGCCACCAATTCTAGCATGTGGTGCCGACAGGCCAGGTTCAGCAGCTGGCGGTGAAGGCCCTGCTCGATGAAGACGCAAGCGCCCGAAACGACGCCCGTGTTGGCAGCTGTCGTGTCAAAGGAGAGCCCGACGACACGATCAGCGATTCCCCAGTCATCCAACGAGTTCAGCACAGCATCTGCTTGGGCGCGACCAGTTCCAGCAGGCAGCTTCGGCACGGAGAGAAGTTTGTTGACGCCGTCGCCGGACACGACTATGGCGAGGCGATCGACCTTCTTGCCGCTGAAGTCGGAGACCATCTTCCCGTCCTAGTGAACGATGAGCGGGACACTGGGATCGAACGTCATCTTCACTTCTTTGGCGATTTCCCCTCGATGACGCAATCGCCAACGCCGAATCGTCTCGTGACTGAGAGCCAATTCATCTGTGTCTTGAATATCCAGACTGGAAGCAGCTGCTTTCATGAGTTGAACGGCTCCACGGTTGCTTGTTTTGGTCCGGTCCAGTGCCGACGCTAGGTCTTGAGTCATAATGTTCTTTTTGCGACGGCACTTTGTAGGTGGATTGGTTTCCTCCTCTGTCAAGCAATTAGGCGACGACGACGAGTTTGATGATGTAAGGGTTGCTGTTGCCAGTGATTGCTCTGATTGCTTTTGGCGTTGCCTTTCTTTGGCAGCTTCACGCGCGGATGCACGTTGCTCAATTCCAGTGAGGATTTTGTCCACCCCGGACATGACACCACGGCGACCCTTTTCGCGTTGAGCAAGAAGGAAGTCGCGATCCTCCTGGATGGTGATGACGGAGAGGGCGTTGTCGAGAGCCACGTCAAAAATGTCATCGAGTCCCTCGGTGAAGGCCGCCCTGGCTGCCTCACCTCTGGCGCCGGACCGCTTCCGGCTGCGCTGCAGTGCCTGCCAATTGTCGTAAAGTCTAAGCAGTTTTCGCACGGCGCTTTTGGAGGTCATGGTCAGGATTCTGGCCATAGCCCAGAAAGTATACACCTCGACGATCACATTACGCGCCGCCTCGGCTAGAAGTTGTTTTTGCACCTTATGAAACTGTATAAACCGGCGAAGCACTTCACCATTTGAAGGTAACCTGTTTCCCGTTAGGGGGCTTGGGTTGGCGTGTCCGATTAGCCATATCTCTGTCTTGGATCTCAGTGAGCTTGCGGTAGCCATCACGAGATGATCACGCGTTGAATGCGTGAAGGAGACTGATTGACTGAAGACTGTGACAGTGTGACTCACCACACTAACCCGGCGTTGCGCTGTTGCCAGATCTCAATGCTGAAAAGTAGTGAAAATATATACAATGAGAAGCAAATATTAATTATAAATATTTAAATTTATGAAATGCATAAATTATAGCAATATATATGCAGGGTTGGCTGGTTTAACCCAAATGGTTTAAACCATGGTTTAAACCATTTAAAAAAACCATGTTTTTCTGTTTTTTTTTGTTTTTTTATAATTTCAATTTTTACAACACAAACTATTTAATTCATAAACTAATAGCTCTAAAACTAAAACTTATATTTATATTGATAAGACCTAAAAACCATCAGTTCAGGGTAGCCTAGTATGTACGGTAGTATATAATATAGCTACCTTGCACTAGCAGGCCTATTTAATAGTGACATTGCACATAAAAGGATTGAAGTTACCTGTATCAATTACATTATAAACGCATGTAGCTTAGGGTGACAACTTCTTATAGGGATAAAATTTGAAATTCAAAAACATTTGCCGGCCATTTGTCCAATGCTGCCACCCTATGAGGAAACACCGTAGACGAAATCTCATGGAATTCGGAAAGCATTTCGGGGTGCCTCGAGTCACATGAATGAAACTGTCGCGCGGAAGAAATTTCAAGAATGAACGAGTTTCGACAACGCTTCAAAAACAAAAATGTTTCGAGAATGCAAGTGTATTATACAAGTATAATTTAATAGAATTGTTTCCTTTATTTCATACTATAGATTATGCAAATCGATTAATTTATTTCATTAAATTAAAATTTTCATAAATAAATCGTTAAATAATATGATGTGTATCAATCTTTGGATGATCAGCTTTTGGTGCTTCAAGTTCATTTTGCATACGACTGCCTGACTGAAAACAACGCTTAGAAGTTCTCTCCCGATTCTTTTAAGATACTAAGGTAATATTTTTTATTTTGATACATTGATTATATTATTATTGGAAATTGTTCTACAAAAGTTTCATTAATTGTTGGCATAGTTTGATGTTTAAATTATATAAATTTGGAACTGAATTTGATTTCCTATGATAATATATATACGAGTATATAAATATATATACAGGGCCGTCGAGAGGGGGGGTCAGGGGGGGCCAGTGCCCCGGGGCCCGGGTGTCTGGGGGACCACAGGAGAATTAAAAAAATCGTAAAAAAATAAATAAGGATCATAATAATCATTAAGAAATTGTGACGTTTTTTTCATTCAGAGCTCCTTACATGTAATTTCTTACATGTAATATCTGAGTATCCTAAAAGTCAACACTAAAATGCATCAATATGACACATTTTTTCAAATGTAGCTTCCGTTCTCACGCTTTGTGGTATGATCGAAAGTAGCCAAGGTCAATAAACTTGAGAAATATTTAACCAAATCTCTCACTTGTGTTTTGGGT
>JAJOZX010011608.1:87500-92500 GCA_023014485.1 Bathynomus jamesi | reverse complement strand
ATTTCGGGGCCAGAAGACCTGAAGAACAGGTCAAAGACTGAGGTGATTACTAATTCCATCATGTGGTGTCTGCAAGCCAGGAAAAGAACGCGGCGGTCCATTTGGTCCTGGATAATCGTACAAGCGCCGCTGTGAATACCGGTATTCGCCGCTGTTGTGTCGAAGCAGAGACCGGCAATCCATGGTTGAACTTGCGGCCAATCGTCCAGCACCTTCAGAACAGCTCCAGCCATCCGCTGTCCCGTGCTGTCAGGGATTTTTGGGATCGCCAACAACTTCTCAAGATTCTTCCCGCTGACCAGCACTGGTATGCTATCCGATTTCCCTCCATCCGAATCAGGGAGGAGTTTGCCATCAAAGTGGACGACAAGCGGCGTATCAGGATTGAACTCGGTCTTGATTCCGGATGCCAAGTTCTTCCTGGACTTCTGCCGTGAACGGTGAAGACTTGATTTGGACAAGGTGACCGAGGATAACTCAACTCCCGCGGCAGCGAGTGCTGGAGCCACAATGTGCATCGCTTGGCGTACTGAGGTTCCAGTTCGATCCAGGGCTGCAGCAAAATTGGGATATTGGATGATCCTCCTTGCCGACACTTGGCCATCCTTGGGAGCGGATCGAGGAGCCGAAGGACCAGGAGAGGAATATTGGACATCATCATTGGATGCTTCGGCCATGGACTCCGAAGAAGAAGAAGACCCACTTTTCACCGTTCCTTTTGCTTGCAGTGAGTCCATCTCTTCGCGGCTTTTCTTCTTCCTCTTCTCTTCAGCTGCTCGGCGTTTCTCCCGCTCCGCTACCCTGCGAGCAAACTCCAGGTCCTCTCCTCCGATGTACATCTTCCGCATGGTTCGCTGGTCATTCAGAAAGTCTCGATCTTCGGGGACTTTGATGAGTTTCGTGGCGTTGGCATGAGCTGTTTCGAACAGTGTATTCAGGTTGGCTTGGAATCCCTTTTCCCGCTCCAGTTGCTTCTCTCCCCCACGGTTTCGGTTTCTGGCAACCTTCTCGTAGTCCGTGGAGAGGGCCTTGATCCTCTTGACGCACTTGGGCTTGTGGGAGGTCGGAATAGATGCCCGAGCCACACCGCCATAACCTCATCAGCTACCACATTGGCAGCTTCCGCCGTGGACGTTTTTTTCTTCCGAGTGAAGAACAAAGACGTCGAAGAACATCTCCCACTCTCGGGAGTTGACACAGCGTTTCCAGGGGTTCATTTCACAACACCCCCCACCAACCACACAGTCTCCTGCTTTCTTGTATCCATAACCTGAAAAGAAATATGCTACAATTAGTATAAGGTAGAGAGTAGCCGTTCAGGAATAGTAACACATGGTTTGAGGGGACCCTTAAAATTAAAGAACACGAATGAAATTCATCTTGCTGGCATGTTTTCACGAGTGGAAAAAGTTAGGGGGTGTGCATGACAAACTTCAGGAAAAAGAAATTGGGACACTCTAATATATATATATTATATATATATATATAATATATATATATACATACATATATATACATACATATATATATATATTATATATATATATATATATATATATTAGATATATATATCTTTCCTTGTGAACGGACGTGTTTTATCGAGTGTCAAGTGTTATCAATTGAATAAGTGGTTTTCGTTGAAGTGTTTTAAAAAGAAAAGTGTTCCGTG
The DNA here is from genome assembly GCA_023014485.1 of Bathynomus jamesi. NCBI lineage: Eukaryota > Metazoa > Arthropoda > Malacostraca > Isopoda > Cirolanidae > Bathynomus > Bathynomus jamesi. Next base: position 90,831 of record JAJOZX010011608.1, on the reverse strand, counting down.
CATTCTTAACTAAATTACTTCGTGCTACTAATCATTCATTAACGAATATATTTCATTTATTGACGTTATTCAGTACTATATTATTTGATCAAACCAAGGCTACTGCCTTGTTTGTTTTTCAAATCAATCCGAAAACGTGCAGTCATAAGGTTGAAATTCCCTTGGTTTGCCTTTGTTGTTTTTCAAATCTATCAGAAACGTGGTTTCTTAAGGTTCATTTTTCCTTCACACACTACCTGACCTCCAAAAAGGTCACCTACCGTGGGAATAAAAGGAATAAGTCAGTAAACAGCGACCAGATAAGTTTCATTTAATACTTTTTCTTTAACATTTCTTTCGTCGGTAGCTTAATTATATATTCATTTAGCATAAAATTGTGTTACAAGAACCTGTTTCTGCGTTTCAAGAACCATTTTGCGGGTTTTCGCAGGTGACGGCACAATAAGCACGCGGTAGACCTACGTTGCAATTTATTAATTTCCAAACGCTCGTTTTCTGTTTTTTTTTGTTTTTTAACTAATTAGAAGCATGGCACCCCCGTCAAGTACTTGCAGTCGCTGTGAAGGGAAATTTTCCGCTTACGCGTTTACAATTGCTAATAATAATGAACAATTAGTTTGCAGGTGGTGCTCAAGCATGGAAGTCCTGAGGAACGAATTAGACCGTGAGAGGGAGGCCAGGGTGAGGCTTCAAGAAAGCGTGATGCTTCTGACGGCAAAATTGGATTCCCTTGAGACTCCAGTTACGACCCCTCATGCCTCAGTTTCTACTCATAATATAAATAGTATTAATAGCCCTGTCTCTTCCCCTAGTTCCAAACCCTTCGATCGAGTGCGAAATGGAGCCCCATTGCGAAAAGCAAAGACTTGTCTACCAGTAATAACAAGCAATAAGGTTTCTGTTTTAGGTTTCGAAGATGCTGATGAAACGGAAATACGACTCGTTGGCGATTCCATTGTTCTAGGGCAGCTCGAGGAATTCTGTGGGAGAAACCCTCGTCGTAGGCGCCGTTACTGCTACCCTGGTGCAAGGATGGAGGATATAACTAATAGTGTTGACCATTTTACAGACGGTACCGCCGAGGACACAACGTATGTTATTCATGTCGGTACTAATAACGTTTTAAATTCTAGATCGGAAGAACTGCTGGCTAGGTACAGGGACTTAATAGAGCGACTAAAGGAGAAAACTAATAAGATTCTCTTAACAGGTATACTTCCTCGAATTATCCAACGTAACGATTTCTACAGCAAGGCGACCTATATTAACAATAACCTAAAGTCTCTTTGCCAACAGGAAGGAGTGCATTATGCGAATTTTTGGAACAGTTTCTACGGCAGGAGGGACTTGTTCCTTGAAGATGGACTTCATCTTAATGACGTAGGAGCTGCGCGTTTAGGAAGACTATTTCATAATACTGTCTCTTCTTTTCAGGCTGCCGTAACTCGAACGGTCCCAGCGTAAATTCTACAAGTTTCCCCTGCGCTCGCGAAGCTGTCGTAATTGCAAGCAATTTGAAGGTTCTACCCTTAAATGCTCGTAGCCTACGAAATAAAATAAATTAATTTTTTTCTTTAATTGCTTGTAAAGACTATGATTTAATTGCGATAAACGAATCGTGGCTTAGTACTGAAACACGTGACTTTGTAGGGGAGTATCAAATTAAAGGTTATAGACTTTTTGTTAAAAACAGAATAGGTAGGCGAGGAGGCGGTGTTATGTTGTATATCAAAGATAATATTGCGAACGTTATAGAAGTAAAGCACTCAATTCCAGAACCGATAGATTCGACTATAGCAGAACTTAAATTAAACGACTTCAAACTTCTTGTTGCGGTTATATATAGGCCCCCTAATCAAACAGCTGATACGGACGAAGCGTTATATCGTGAACTAAAGAGAATAATCGGTAGTGAGCAGGTTTAGTTATGGGTGACTTTAATTGCGCCGACGTGAATTACGATACAATGCAGGGAGACGCGGAAGGTAATCGTTTAGTTAATTTTCTCGAGGATAACTTTCTTAATCAAAAGGTTGGGGAACCTACGAGGTTGGACAGTATTTTAGATTTAGTAATAACTACGGATGATAGGCTAATTACTGATCTTCAAGTAATAGAACCGTTAAGCAATAGCGATCACAATATGGTAGAGTTTGTCCTCTCAGTAAGTCACTCGAAACCAACTAACTCGACTAAAATTCCTAACTTCCAGCACGCAGACTTTAGTAAATTTCGAAATAAATTGTCACACGTAAATTGGGAAAACGTAATGGGGAACTCCAACGCAAAACTAATGTGGGAATCGTTCGAAACGGTATTTAGGACTATAAATGAGGAATGTGTACCGTACAAAATTAAGCGTGCGAAAGTAAACAACAACCCCTTGTGGTTTACTTCTAGAGTAGGAGACATTATAAAGAGTAGAGATATGGCTTATAGGCAACATAAGTGCGATAAAAACAATTTGTTGTTACGAAACAACTACATCTCTCTGAGGCGTGGAGCTAAAAGTGTAATAAAAAAGTCCAAGCGCGAATTTGAAATCTCCATAGCTCGTGACGGTTAAGAAAACCCCAAGCGATTCTTTCAATACGTCAATAATAGAAATCCAGTAAAAAGTGTCTTGGTTTATTGAAAAATGTAAACGGAGATCTAGTTTCTGAAAACAAGGAAATGGCTACCTTGCTAAACGAATTTTTTACGTCAGTTTTTACTATAGAAGATGTAACGAATATCCCTACGGTCATAGACATAATACCTTTTGATAATGGTAATATTTTGGATAATATTGTCGTTAGTGAAGTAAAGGTAATGCGCTATATTGATAAAATGAAAACGCGTAAATCACCGGGCCCGGATTCCATATATCCCATACAACTAAAAGAATTAAAAGATAGCAGTGTTGTGCCGCTAAGAAAGATTTTTAATGCGTCTATTTCTGAGGGGTGCGTACCAGATAATTTCAAGTTAGCAAACGTAACACCTATCTTTAAGAAAGGCGATAAAGGTGCGGCGGGAAATTATAGGCCAATCAGTTTAACGTCTGTTGTAGGTACGCTACTGGAATCAATAATTAGGGATCGTATAGTCGAACACTTAGAAATTCATAAGCTAGTTAGAAATACGCAGCACGGTTTTAGGCGAAACAAATCTTGCTTAACTAATCTTTTAGAATTTTTCCAAAGCGTGGTTGACGTTTACGATAGACATCGGGCGGTTGATGTAGTGTATTTAGATGTCGGCCTAGTCGGTACAGTTTCAAAGTTTGCGGATGACACGAAGCTGGGTAGTAGGGCGATTAATGACGAAGATACAGGTAAAATTCAGGAAG
>JAJOZX010011608.1:2500-80000 GCA_023014485.1 Bathynomus jamesi | reverse complement strand
ATTATTAGAAAAGATGAATTAGAGAAATACAGTAATGAATAAAGAAGTATAAATCGAAATTCTATCCAAAACTCGCTTAGGCGATTTTGGTTTCTTATGTAAAAATGGACATTCGAACATAAAAACTATACGAACATAAGTACTGCATGAAGACAATGAATCCATATAATGATGGTATAGGAATTGTTCATTGTTCACTTTTTACATATATAATATATATATATATATATATATATATATTATATATATATATATATATATATATATATATATGTTATATATATATATTAGATATATATATATATATATATATATATATATATATAATATATACTGTATATATATATATATATATATTAAAAATATATATATATATATATATATATATATATATTATATATATATATATATTATTGCCCCCCCTGAAGAGGGAATCGAAAGACGCCTACGATTTGTGGTGCTTTCATGGTAGACCCAGATTAGGACCAGTATACATAAATATGTGTAGAAGTCGGGGTCAGTATAAGGCGGCCATAAGGCGATGTAAACAGGAAGAAGAGTCTATTCGAGCATCAAAAGCCTGTGAAGCTCGCATAAATAACGATAATAACAAATTTTGGAAATTTGTTAAGAATCAAACGGGTGTCAAAAATGTCCTCCCTCCGACAATCGATGGGGTGTCGGGGGACGATGAAATTGCAAAGCTGTGGAAAAACCACTACTCTAACATTCTTAATAGTGTGAGTATGGATAATCTTAAGATAGATTGCAGCGAAACGATTGGGGGAGGGACATGGGAAAATATGTTGATATCATTTTCTGAAGTAAAGAGGTTCATTAAAGAGTTAAAGACTGGTTCTGCGTCAGGGTTAGATGACTTATCGAATGAGCACTTAAAATATGCAAATGACGTAGTATGTCTGCATATATCATTGCTCCTATCAGCCATGCTTGCTCATAGCTATATCCCTGCAGAGTTCATGAGGGTATATATCTTGCCCCTGGTCAAAAATAAGTATGGAGACATTCTGTCCAGCAATAATTACAGGCCTATTGCTGTCGCTTCCTGTTTCTCGAAACTACTAGAAAAACTCTTGTTACTCCGATTAAATGATTTCCTATGGACATCTCCTAATCAGTTTGGCTTTAAAAGGTCCCACTCAACTGACCTGTGTATCTATGTACTTAAAGAAACAATATCTAAATACATTGACAGTAATTCAACCATTTATAGCTGTTTCCTTGATATAAGTAAGGCATATGATAGGGTGAACCACAATATTTTATTTGCAAAACTAGAAGACAGGAAGGTTCCCATGTACATATTAAATTTATTGAAATTTTGGTATTCCCACCAATCTTTCACTGTTAGGTGGGGCAATGTACTATCCGAGTGTTTTGGCTCCTCTTGTGGGGTGAGACAAGGCTTCTTGCTCTCCCCTATGCTGTTTAATGTGTATATTGACGGATTAATTGCTTCACTTAATGAGGCAACAGTAGGATGTTGTATAGATAACACAAGGATAAATAACTTAGTTTATGCCGATGATATGGTGTTAATAAGTCCCTCTGTTAAAGGTCTGGATCGGCTACTAAAAGTCTGCGAAGTGTATTCGCAGAAAGATGATATTCTTTTTAATGTGACAAAAACTAAGGTTATGCAATTTCATCCTAAAAGCTGTAATCAGCCAGCTGATATAAGGTTTAAAATGAATGGTGAAGTAATTGAGGAAGTACAAGAGTTTAAGTATTTGGGTCAAACTATTACCAGCTCCTTGAGTGATGACTCGGATATAAGAAAACAATCTCGAAGCCTGTGTGCTAAAGCGAATATGACCAGAAGGAACTTTCGTTTCTGTACAAGTGAAGCTAAAGACACACTCTTTCGTATTTTCTGCAGTAATATATACGGTCAGCACCTCTGGGTGAAGTATAAAAAAGGTTCTGGCAGAACCCTAAATTTGCTGTACAACAGGTCGTTTAGACTCTTCCATAAATTACCCCCGAGATGCTCAGCTTCGCAAATGTTTGCAACCCGCAATGTTCCGAGCTTCCCGGAGGTAACAAGACGTGCTCAACACAGTCTAATGCAAAGAATTAAAAAATCAACCAACCCGATCATCCAAGCTATCCATGAGTCCTGCCATTTATCCTCTAAGCTATGGACTTTTTGGTACGAAAGCGTCTGTCTGTAGCTCCACTTAACTTCGACAGTGCAGTATATTTCTAATCAATTGTATATATTTTTATCCTTAGTGTATGAACTCTCATTGTATTAATAATATTTGTCATATGGACTATAGTCTGCCAATAAACCTTTTCATTTTCATTTTATATATAATATATATATATATATATATATATATATATATATATATAGTATATATACATGTATATATATAGATAGTATGTATATATATATATATATAATATATATTATATATTAGATATATATAATATATAATATATATATTATATATATATATAGAGATATATATATAATATATATATATATATATAATATATATATATATATATATATATATATATATATATTATATATTAGATATATATATATATAGATATATATTATATTATATATATATATATATATTATATATATATTAGATATATATATATATATATATATATATATAGATATATATATATATTAGATATATATATATACTGTATATATTAGGGTGACACTTATTTTCGAAAGTTTGAATTTTTATCGGGACGGGCGCGTTTCTGGTTCCATTTTGTCAAAAAATATCGTGTGTAAAATATTTTTGAAATAAAACAATATGTAGAACTGCCTCAATACGGTCAAAGTTTGTATATTTTCTCGAAAAGTAGAAATTTTAGATCATGATGTTCTATGCCTCTAGCAAATAAAATATCACTTCTAGTTTGTTCAAGCTACTAATCTTGACCTAAAACATATAACTGGACTTCATACTTTCAACTCTAGGTCCCCCTCAACTCGAGTATTAGCCCCTCAAGGGGGGGGGGTATCATGGGCGCCCACTCCCTCTCATTGTTGCCTACTTTGCAGAGGTCACGGTGGACTTGCGCGGTTGGGAAGTCACAGCGTGCTTCTCGACCACTGTAAGAGGAACTTGCCTTTGGTCTTCACTCTTGGTAAGGGCCAGGTTGAAAGACTGCATCAACGACCCCGCGCTCCGCGAAGTCATTGACAACTGAAGGGCCTGGACTCGGCGGGATGCGGCGATGAAGGCTGGTCCGTCCGCCACTCCTCCGGATCCTTGAGCAGGAAGGCGGTGCTGATGTCCAGAACCTTGAAGAACTCCTTTGATGTAGTCGTTGTGAACTTGGCCAATGTATGTTGGCATTGAGGCGGTGGACAGGTCCACATTGATACGCCGCGGGGGATCCTCCGATCCTTCCTCTTCTTCCATCGCTTTAATCATCTCCCGCTTTGTCGCCAAGTCGATACCCTCGTCGAAGATGGCCAGGGTGACGAGGCGCTCGCTCAAGTACCATAGGTGCCTGGCGAAGACTGTCGCCGTCGCCTTGGCCACCGCTGAGTCCGGATAATAGACGAGGGCCTTGAGCAGCGCGAGGTCCGCGGCTGGGGCCGTTGCCGGGAGCGGCGCTTTGTACCAGGCCGTCACGTAGTTGGACACGGCGAAGATGGTGAATCGCCGGATTCCAGCCGCTTCGCCTGACGACATCTGAAACTGTTCCCGGAACAGGAACAGTTTGATGGCATAGATGACTTTTGCCATCCAGCGCGCGCGATGGAAGGCGCCGGGACGAGCGAACCGGGCACCCCGCTTGTTCGGACCGCCCAGCACAATTACAGAGAGCTCCAGAAGTTCCCTGTAGTCATCACGTGGATGTTTGACCGTCGAGGAGGCGGCTGAATTCGATCAGCAGGTCGTCGCGGGCGTCCTTCAGGTGCTGCGGCATGGTTCCATCCTCGAAGGGCTTCGCTTTGGTTTGATCGATGAAGTCCCACTGGGCGGCGAATCGTTTGAACAGGAGGATGTCAGGACCAGTAGAGGGACCGAGGCACGCCGTGAATGCCTTCTCGCACACCAGTTCGTGGATGTGGTGGCGGCAAGCCAAATGAAGCACTGTCTTCTCGAGTTTCTGCTCAATGATATAGCAAGCTCCTCCTGAGAGTCCTGTGTTTGAGGCGGTGGTGTCAAAAGAGAGGGCACAGATCCGTCCCTTGATGTCCCAATCCTCGAGGGCAGAGAGGATGGCTTCCGCCATGGCGCGGCCGGTGCCGTCGGGGAGGCTGGGCACAGCCAGAAGCTTGTCGACGTTCTCCCCAGACACCAGAACTGGAAGGCGATCTTCAGCAGGGCCTCCGTCAGCCGCTGGTACGATTTTCCCGTCCCAGTGAACGGTCAGCGGCACAGTAGGATGGAAGGCTGCCTTCATTTCCGCTGCTGCCATAGCACGGAACTTTGCTCGGTCGCGGCGGGAGGATTCGCGGTTCAAGACCAGCTCCTCAGGGTCGTGGCCCAAGCTCCTCGCAGCCGCCGACAGCAAAAAAACACCTTCTCGGTCGGTAAGTTTCGTCCGATCCATCGCTGCGGAGAGATCAGGGGTGATCATCTTTTTCGACGCGCGGAATCGCTTGGGTGGTAAAGGGGTCGTAGATGCTTCCTCATTCGACGTGGACGGGCCCGGGAGAGAGAGCTCTTCCTCTTCTTCTCGGCGACGACGCCGTGTCGGTGACCGAGTCGGGCTGCTTGCACCTGAGCTGGAGCTCGATGCCAGTTCGACGAGTTCTTCTCGGCTCTCTCTGTTCGCCCTTTCATCATCTTGCCGGCGGCTCCTTTCCGCTTCCTGTTCCTCGCACGCTCCTCCTCAGTGTGCAGCGTCATGTCACGTGTGGAGGAGATGCGGCCGCGCCGCACCTCGGCCCTTTGTCCCGTCAGGAACTCCCTGTCCTCTTCGATTGTGATCATCGACATCGCCTGTTCGTGTGCGATGTCGAAGAGGCGGTCAAGGGATGAGAGGAACTCGGCCTCGTTCCTGATTTGGGTCACAGTGCGCCGTTTCGAGTTCTTGTTCAGAGCCCGCCACTTCTCGTACATTCGGAGAACCTTGTCCCTTGCGCGTTGGTCTTTCTGCGTAGGAATACGGGACCGCTCCCAGAATTCCTTGACTGCGGTCACTGTCTCAGCGGCTGCTTCCTTGATCGGCTTCTTGACGTCAAGGTGAAGGTGGAAAAAGTACTGAAGCGCCTGCTTTCCCGTAGGCAGCATGCTTCCTGTGATGCTGTGGTCCACGGTCCCCAGGAGATAGACTGCTGTTTTAGATCTTGTTGCCGAAGCCATCACGTCGTTTCAGAACTCACTGAAAAAGAGAATGAAACACTGTTAGTGTTGGCAAAACTCGTCCCAACCCATTTTCTACTTAGAATAACATGTTCTTTCGCCTGTATCAATATTTGGATAAACTCGTGTTACACCCTGTATAATACCTCATTTTAGTCTTCTGTACACCAGTGCGGAAGACTAAACCAACGACTCTGACCGTCCGTCTGTCTGTCTGTTATCATTTTTCAACTCAGAAACTACAGCAGCTATCGAAACGAAAACTGACATGATAACAGAACGCCATCAGTACTTTTCGACAAAAAGTATAAACTTTGACCTCGTTGAGGCAGTTCTAATTATTATTTTATTTCAAAAATATTTTACACACAATGTTTTTAGACAGAATGACACCAGAAATGCGCCCGTCCTGATAGAAATTCCTAAAAAATGAAAAACACCCCAAATAAGTGGCACCCTAGTATATATATTATTATATATTAGATATATATATATATATATTATATATTTAGATATATATATATATATATATATATAATATATATATATATATATATTATATATATATATTAGTTATATATATATATATATATATATATATTATATATATTAGATATGTATTATATATATTAGATATATATATATATATATATATATATTATATATATTATACCTTACCTTACAACCTTACAAAGGTTCCGCGCGATGATTTCTCATTTCGCGAAGGTCAAGCTTGTCGCCCCTCCTCTCGAGTTGGACTGGTGAAGTAGTGAGTTGGATTCTTGCGCTCTCCACCTCACATAGCCAGGTACGCCCGGCTCATCGGGGATTGTTCTGAGCCAGGCGTCTAGTCTTCTTTTGAAGATTTCCACTGCAACTCCCTTCGTGTTTCTTAGGTCTTTGGGCAACTGATTAAACAGTTTTGGTCCTCTCACTACAAAACTATTTTCTTTCAGGGTTAAGGATGTTCCCTGTCTCGCCTTCAATTTGGGAATATGACGCAGTCTACCGCTTCTACTTTCCATCGTTGTTTGGGGAGTTATGGGATTCAGAGTAAGATTAGGGACTAGTTTCTCCATTATTTTCCAAGTGTAAATAATGGTGTATCTCACTCTTCTCCTTTCCAGTGAATATAGGTCTAGTTCTCTTAACCTTTCCCAGTAATTTAGTTCTTTGCACCCATTGATCTTGGCTGTGAAGCTTCTTTGGATCCCCTCCAGCTGTCTAATGTCTTCTTTTTTATATGGAGAAGTTAGGACCGAGCAGTATTCTAATTTGGGTATGATCAGGGTTTTCAGTAGAGGAATCATTATATATATATATATGTTAACCCCTCCGTCTATGGCCCTGAGTCGGTTCGGATTCGACGGGGGGTTCTGGTTAGGAGGCTGCAACGGATATTTCTTCTATAACATTCTAATTCTTTTCGGTCGCCACTCTGTTAAACTCTTGGCTACAGACTCGCCAGACTGTTATGCCGATATCTTCTATGGTGCTTGGGTTGTCTCTTAATTTGGGCAAAGGGTCGCCAATTTTTAATTCTTCTCTTTTTATAATACTCTGATACTTTCTCCGATACTCAAATTATCGACTTTTCTTTTTTAACTTGACTTAACTAAGTTCTTCTGAAGAGAGCACGGCTCGAAGGAAAAGATAAAAACTTTCTCTTACATTTAGTTTACTTCTAAAAATGTACAGTTAGTTCTCTGAATTTACAAGGGTAGAGGTTCGACCTCTTTCGACCATGGCTCAGGCCGGAATCTAAAAAGTTAAGGAGGCAAGGGGCCTCTGCCCCCTCCCCATGAGGTGCTAATATGAAGTCTAATGAAGAAGTGCAATGAAGAAGAGCCTTAAATGAAGTCTTAAATGAAGTAGTGCCTAATTTTACAAGTACATGTATAATATAGCCTAAATGTTTGGGGGAGAGAGTCGAAGGTTAAGTTTCCCCCCTTTTTTTAAACACATCAGATGTTTTTGAATGATTGCAAATAAGAATTTAAAAAATAAAAATAAAAACTAATTTGTATTTTTCGCCGAGTCTATATTTATGAAGGCGATATCATTTCGTAATAGTACACAAGTACAAATTAAGTACATGACTGAGTACGTATTAATTTTGGTTCATTACAATTACGATTACAATTACCAATTAATTCATATTCACTTGTTGTTTAATTACACTTCCATTTTGAAGTACATTCTTACATGATAAATTAAATCATTACATTTAATTACAGTTTCAATGAAGTACATTACAAGTTATTGTTAATTACAGTTTCATTAAAGTACATTACGTTATATTAAATTAAAGTATTACAGTTAATTACAATTAAACAGTTACTATAACTTTGTTTTGTTTTTACAGTGTTTCTTATTAATAGACAATTAAGATGTTAAATATAATACAACGTACATGGCACTTACGAGATAATTTATTTACGAAATAATATGCTATAATATGTTATGAATTTGAAATCAGAGCGAACGGAGGTATTTTATCTTTGAGGCGCTCGATTCTGTCGTAGTGAGTGGAATTCGATCTTACTAAGCATTTTTTTGAGTTCACCTCGGGAGGTCATATAATTAAAAATAAAAACGAAAAAAATAATACGAGAACGTTTTTTCGCGTTCTCGAACGAACGCCCAAAGTTTCGCGCGTCACAAATTAACACGAGTAAACATAGACTGATAAGTTGATAGGGCATAAGTAGACAATAGGTAGATGAATGAATAAGTAATAAAATTAATAAAGGATAGCGGTCAAGAAAGAACATGAATGTAAGAATGAGTATGGTTGAATAATAATGTTTATACTACATAACATATAAACAATGACTTCTATAGTGTTTCGTCCTTAGCATGATGTTAAAGAATTTTCATACATTGGATACTAGATATATGATGAAGGGAAAATGTGACGTCATAGTTATTGAATTTTTACGTATAGTACAAATCATTATTAGGAAGATTTACAAGAACGAATTAGAGACAAAGAGTGGGAAACGTAAAGAGAATAAAGTTATTTTGTGACGTCATAGTGTATAAGTCATTATTAGAAAGATGAATTAGAAAAATACAGGAATGAATAAAGACGTACAAATCGAAATTCTATCCAAAACTCGCTTATGCGATTTTGGTTTCTTATGTAAAATTGGACATTCGAACATAAAACTATACGAACATAAGTATTGCATGAAGACAATGAATCCATATAATGATGGTGTAGGAATTGTTCATTGTTCACTTTTTACATATATATATATAATATATATATATATATATATATATATATATATTATATATATATTTATATATATTATATATATATATATATTATATATATATATATTATATATATATATATATATATATATATATATATATATATATATATATATATATATATATATATATATTATATATAATTAGATATATATTATATATATATTAGATATATTATATATACATATTATATATATATTAGATATATATATATATATATATATTAGATATATATATGTATATATTATATAATATTAGATATATATATATATATATATATTGATATATATATATATATATTGTATATATATATATATATATATATATATATATATATATATATATATATATATATGATTCCGTAACAACTTCTGTTTAATAATTACAATAAATTTTAAGACATTTTTATGCTCTTTATAATTCAGTAAATTTTGAACGCAATATTAAATAAAACGTTGAGGGAAAAAATATTAAAATTGAAAACAAATATTTTTAACGTTAAATCCACTAAAAATGGCATTTTTTAGTATTTGAAAATTTTTGCACAAAAGTTAACAGCAACAAACAAATGAAATACATACAAAGTTAAGTGAAACTAAGGCCGAGCGTCCAGTAGCGCGACTAGTTGCGTGAAACATCGCTTCGTATGGAACTAGTCGAGTTGACTTCTGTACATCACTGCGACCACCTATAAATGCAACCCACTTTGACAATTGCGAAAATGTCTTCCTGCAATAATGAAGTTCCAGAAGAAAATGTTAATTGGTCACGCGCGCGTTCTCGACTGTTATCGTGAGGAGACTGAATTTCCCATTTGCCCAAGATTATAGTCGCACATCTCGTGAAACTACAATCGCAGTCGAGCTCCTGTTTACTATAAATGTTAAAACGAATCCTTTGTCCTCCCTTACACAAGTGGAAATTCTTACAATGACCCCAAAGACATAACCAATTTATTAAACTACTTTTTTGCAAATATCGGCCACAATAATGCAGCTTCGATCCCAATTACAGACACTCACTATTGACAATACATGCCACAACCAAATCCACACTCATTTTTCTTTGATCCAATACTACCAAACGATATCTCTCTCGCAATAAAAATCTAAAAAATAAAGATTCTGACATCAATAAGATACCGATAAAACTATACAAATCAGTATCAGATGAAATTGCGATACCACTCACTAAGCTAATGAATGAATCATTAACACTAGGTATATTCCGTGACAGTCGAAAGGACACCAGAGTATGCCTTTTATTTAAGTTGGGGAACCCAAACACTCCATTTACAGTAATTAGCGCCCCATTTCCGTATTGCCAACTTTAAGTGAAGTATTTGAAAAAAAATGTGTACAATAAACTTACAAAATATTTAATCAAATACGATATTTTAACTGAAACACAATTTGGGTTTAGAGGTGAACATACTGTACAACGGAAGTTGCCATAAAAGTGCTATTAGAAAATGTGTATCAGAACTTAAACAGCAAAAAAACACTGCCTTTATCTTCCTTGACTTGGCAATAACATTTGATACACTTTCTATTATTGAATGAACTTCACATTAAGGAATGAGGAAATATCCTCGATTATTTTAAATCATATCTATCACATCGTCATCAGTACATCAGACTGAAAGATAATTTATCCGACAGGGTGATGCTAACTAGTGGAGTACCATAATGATCTACAGTATTTTTAGCTCATCACTATTTCTAATTCACGTCAACGATTTTCATCTTTCAACCACATTAAATTGCGCACAATACGCAGATGATACCACACTACTTCTTCCCATCATAACGCAGACACTCTAATTAATGAAACGAACAGGCAATTACAAAATGTGTATAAATGGATGTGAGCTAATAAACTTTTATTCAACCTGACAAAGTCATCTTATATTATTACAACCACAAAACATATTAACACAAACTTTAAAAAAAAAATTGGGAATACTACTCTTGCATGGGTGAATGAGGTTAAAGTACTTGGCATTAATTTATATGAAAAACTAAATTTCAAAAGTCATTTACAACATATCAAATGCAAAATATCAAGATTTCTCTTCATATTATTTAAACTAAAAACGACCATTCCTCAAAACACACTCCTTACTCTATATTATTCCTTCATCCATCCACATTTATTATACTGCATTACAGCAATTTAGGGTGTCGAATTTTTCAACTTTCAAATTCCAAATATGAGGGGTGCTAAAAAGTTGCAGCATGACTTAGGAATTCTAAAGATATTTTTGTTAATTTAATATAATTCAGTTTTGTTTGGTAAGAAGCTACATAAAAATAGACTTTTTTACTTTTTTGTGGAATTATATAATAATTATTATATTAATAATTATATATGCTGTATATATAATGCACTGCTGTTTTTGCTTATTTCACAGGTTGAAACATATTCATCAGTGTGCTGAAGATTACTTGTCCGTCAGTGCTACCATCCTAACCAGTGGGAATTGACCTACAATGGCTTCTAAAAGGAGGACAAGACTGGGGACATTCACACATATGAGCAACCTAATCGGAACTGGTAGAGAGTTGTTGCCCTCTGAACTCCCAACTCTGCGAGACGTTCTGAAATATGGGCTACTGCTAAGAGAACAAAGTGGTGAGGATGTGAGAAACTACCCAGCAGCCAGTCTTGCAAAGGACATTTACCCTAAAGTGCTTGAAAAGTGGGAACGAGCAAACAGTTCTTTTGTAGCCCCCGTTGTAAATTCACGAGTCACAATCTTAAACAAGATCTAAGAGAGCTGGGAGCAGGCCAAAAACATATCTCTTGGGAGAGGAAAGCTACATGTCAAAGAGGCTTTCATTGCAAAACTTGACAAGCTTTTGACATCCTCAGTTGCAAGTGTAAAATTGTTCTCTGCTCTGAATTTGGCTGCCTTGCAGATGCTGGTTGCAAAAACGAAACTCACATTAACTGTACATGCCCTAGGGAGATGAAGATCCCTGTGAAGGAACTTGCTTTCATTAAAGGTCAGAGAGACAAGTCTGGTTCTATTGGACCACATCAGATTGGCTTGCCAGATCAACCTGAGCACAACAGACAAGTCAAAAAGCAGAAGCGGCAAGAAGACGAAAGAAGAAGGCTTGCTGAATATAAGCAGACAAGTAAGCAGGATGTTTCAATGCCATCAAATGAAATAATTTTCTCTGATGATGAAAATGAAGAACAAATAGCTGATGCTCAAGATGGAAAGGATGGAAGTTATGAAGTGACATTAGAAATACCAAGCACGTCTTCAACTTCCAAAAAAAGCCAGAGTACAACACATTAGAAATACCTAATGTTGCTATGCATAGCATCAGATATGGTGTTGGCCTGCGTGCCACAGCTGCCATCACCACTGCTGCCTTTATGGATGCTGGCTTGATCACTGAAGAAGACAAGAGACTTGTAGTTGATCACAATAAAGTCAAGAGGGCCCAAGAAAAAGTTGAGATCCCTGGATCAGGAATTTGATGATCTTGTAAGAAGGGTGAAATTGACTGCATCTTCTTTGACGGCCGTCAAGATACAACTAAAGTTATGCTGAAAGCAGACAATTCAGATCGTCAGTTCCCCAGCATCATCAAAGAAGAGCATTATTCTGTGTGCAGTGAGCCAGGTGGAAGATATCTCTACCACTTCACTCCTGAGAAAGGCTCAACGAGAAAAAACCTGCTGAAGTTATTGCTGATAATCTTGTAGATTTCATGAAGAAGAAGGGCATTGATAAAAGCCTGCAGGCCATTGGAGGTGATTCTACAAATTTTAACACTGGCTGGGAGGGTGGTTCCATGCATTGGGTAGAGGTCAAGCTTTGCCGTAAGCTGATCTGGTTGGTTTGTGCCCTCCACACTAACGAGTTACCCCTGCGACACTTGATCACAGCACTGGATGGGAAGACCTTGTCTAACAACAAGTGGACAGGTAACATTGGCAAGATGCTAGACACTGCAACCGAACTTGAAATTGATCCTTCATTCACCAAACTCTCAATTGGAGAGCCTCTTACTTCACTGAGTGACAATGTCGTAAAGGATCTCTCTACTGATCAAGCGTACGGGTATAGGATCACACAGGCCATAAGGACAGGAGAACTTCCCACAGATCTGGCCCTTCTTGAAATAGGTCCAGTGAGCCATTCAAGGTGGTTGACAACAGCAAACAGGCTTTGTCGCATATGGGTTTCAAAACATGGCCTTAAAGGCAAAACCCTCAACAACTTAAGACTGATAGTGGAATACATTGTTGGTGTGTACTACCCCTGTTGGTTCAACATCAAAGTAAAACACTCTTGGGTGGAAGGCCCACGCCACATCTTGTTTCAGCTGCGGCTAGTTAGGCTGCAAAAGAAGGCTGTAGTGGATGCTGTTTTGCCAACCATCAAGCGCTCAGCATGGTATGCATTCAGCGAAATGATAATCCAGACACTCTTGTGCTCAGATGACAGTGAGGAGAGGAGAGCTGGTGTCCAAAAGATTGTTGACATGAGGGGTGGAGATGATGACACACTTGGAGATCTTTCTGTACGTCCCAGGAAGACACCTTCCATCAACCCCAGTGCTTCTTCCGTGTTGGAGCTGACAGACTGGTCTGACGGGGTATTTGAACCTCCTTTGACATGTAAACTGACTACAGCGGAAGTAAAGAAGTTCTTTGACAAGCCTATGCAAGTTCCACAGTGGCCCTGTCATGCTCAGTCAATAGAGAAGTGTGTGAAACAAGTCACAGAGGCAGCAGGCAGGGTGTATACACATGAGAAACGTGAGGGCTATATCAGAGGCCAAGAAGCAAGTCGGCGGCTGATGTCCAAGAACGAATCAAAGCAAGACTTGATGAAACTTCTTGTTTAAATATTTTTTTTTTACTGATGTCATTACTTTCTAATGTTGTTTTATGATTACAAGGATATGTTTTATGATTACTAGGATATGTTTTATGCAGAGAAACTAAAATGTTTATAGGATTACCTGACATT
Organism: Bathynomus jamesi; assembly: GCA_023014485.1. Taxonomy (NCBI): domain Eukaryota; kingdom Metazoa; phylum Arthropoda; class Malacostraca; order Isopoda; family Cirolanidae; genus Bathynomus; species Bathynomus jamesi. Next base: position 66,401 of record JAJOZX010011608.1, on the reverse strand, counting down.
TTGAGAAGCTAAAATTAATAAATGTTGTTCTCCGAGAGCAACTTATGTGCTTTTTAATCAAACGTAGATTTACCAAGCTAAGTGTTGAGCAATCACAAAAATAATAGCAGATTTGAATTCTTCACATTCAAAAACATATTTTTAAAACCCCTCAGTGAAGGAATTGGCAAAAATTAATTTTCACCTCCCAAATTGACACGCCCTATAATACAGCATGGGGTAGCTCAAAGAAATATAAAACATCCTTTGGAAGTAATTAACAAAAAAATGTCCGCAACTCTCTCGAATAATGACAACAAAGTCACATTTCCACAATATTTAAGAAGCTAAATATTTTAAAACTAAATGACTTGCACAAATTCAATGTTGCTGTCAGTATGTGTTATCAATAAAAATTAACATATATCACCCATTCAAAGAGTAATCACCCCCTATCAAATACACCATCGTCATAATGCCAGACTACTTAGTAATTTTATACACAAACCTAACTATACAATAGAAACTGCAGGAAATGCATCCTCATTCAAAGGAGCAGATGTATAGAATACAATTTCCACGCATATCAGGCAGACTTCATCACTAAATGTATTTCGGAAATCACTAAAAAAGGACTTCATTTGCTCCTACTGATGTACAAATTCACTACTGTCAGTTTTATGATAGTAATGAAGTTCCCATTTTCTAATCAACGATTTAAAATATGCTAATTGTAAAATTCTCTCACTTTTATTCTTTTCTGAATAAAGTTTTTTTCAATTTGAATTTTCAATAGTCGGTTAGAAATACAATTAGTGTTTTGTTGTCAAAACAGCTTACAATATTAACGTTATGGAAGGAGATATAGTCGTTAAGATCTGGTTTATTTTCCTGAAAATAGTATAAGCGTTCCAAAGTGACCACACTGAGGTCGGGGGTTCGACAAAATAAAAGTTCAAATTATCGTTCTCGCAGATTAAGTCCAAATCTCTCAGACAAAAAGGAGTTCAAATTGCAAGAAATACGTGGCCGTCAATTTAAAATAATTTGCAGGGTAGATTCGCATTGCAAGACTTTTCAGAAAATACAAAAACTGGAATCAGTGATGCAATATTTAATATATTTTACTTTGGAAAAGTTTATAAAATTCTTGGACGAAATAAAACCTAACAGATAATTCTTCTTTACCTTTGTGCAAAGACTTGCGCTGCTACTGCTTATCAGGATTAGGTTTCTGCCCCAGAGATCATTGAGTCGCATTTTATATATATATATATATATATATATATATATATGTAAAGAACGACGCTTGTGTAGAAGAACGTTCCGCTCATATAAGCAAAAGACTCGCTGCCTTCACGTCAGATTGAATACATCAAAGAAAAGATTGCTTATATTGAGGTTCTAAATGTAGCTGGGCTAGGCTGCTTTAACCCTAGATTCTGTCCCAAAGCTGGATCCTATCTGCTTTGCAGATAGCTGGTGAGGGAAGCTATATTTTTGGGACCTCTTTGCGAGTGACCCGTTGCCCACGTCGGGCTAGCATCATGAAAAAGAAAAAACTATAGTATTTGTCATTTACCATTACTTATTCGGATTATAGTGGATTTAATTTTCCTAGAAGAGTTCCTTGCTCCATGCACGGTCTGTGTGTATCATAAAAAACCTCAGGGAACCATTCTGAGTTCATTCCCATATATATATATGTATATATATATATATATGAGGCGTTGCGAGTACGAGGGGCTAACTCGCCAAACCAGTTTTGAGATAGACACGTTTAAACTTTGTGACTATTGTGTACGAGGGGCACCTAGCGCAAATACACGCATTCAAAATAACTACATTTTGAGCGTACGAGGCGGGTATTTGGCTATACCCATTGTCTGTGGATGGAGGGAGGGTTGAACTATTCATTCGTGGAGCAATCGCAAAATCGCCAATGTGGCGAGTTTGCCCCTCGTACTGGCGACGCCTCATACACACACACACACACGAGTATATATATATATATATATATATATATACTGTATATATATACACACATTTAACTGCAATGACCACGCAGTATATTAATGTATAGAAACGACGTAAGTATAGAGGAGCGTTCTGCACACGAGGAAGATAAATAACGAACAAATGAAAAATGAGGTGAACCGCCCGGGAATCGAACCCAGGATCTTCCGATTGCCGGTCAGATGCGCTATCCATTACACCACGGGCCTCGATCAGTCATAAGTCGAAATTCTCCTACATAGGGCAGAAACCAATGCCCTGAGAGGGCACCCTCGCAAATCGTGAATATGTACATTTAACTGCAATGACTTATGACTTATCGAGGCCCGTGGTGTAATGGATAGCGCATCTGACCGGCAATCGGAAGATCCTGGGTTCGATTCCCGGGCGGTTCACCTCATTTTTCATTTGTTCGTTATTTCTCTTCCTCGTGTGCAGAACGCTCCTCTACACTTACGTCGTTTCTATACATTAATATACTGCGTGGTCATTGCAGTTAAATGTACATATTCACGATTTGCGAGGGTGCCCTCTCAGGGCATTGGTTTCTGCCCTATGTAGGAGAATTTCGACTTATGACTGATCGAGGCCCGTGGTGTAATGGATAGCGCATCTGACCGGCAATCGGAAGATCCTGGGTTCGATTCCCGGGCGGTTCACCTCATTTTTCATTTGTTCGTTATTTCTCTTCCTCGTGTGCAGAACGCTCCTCTATACTTACGTCGTTTCTATACATATATATATATATATATATATATATAAGAGAGAGAGAGAGAGAGAATCAAAGAAATTTAAAATCTGCTCAGAAAAAATTACTTCAAGAGAAAACGTGAGAAAAATACTTATTAATAAAATAAAGCAAAGCAGAGCCATAACCATTATTGAAATGGATTTCAAGAAGCAAAAGAGAAAGGGAGAAAATGGAAAGATCAGATTATTATCATCGTAAAGAATGGACTGTAAAACGTTTAAATGTAAAACAAACTCGAACAAACAAAAGAAACCGAATAAAGGAGAAACAAACCTGAAACAAATCTTCTTCACAAATCTTTTAAGTGATGGAAATGTAAAGCTGCGAATTGTGCGACAAGAATCTTTAATCTGTCGTGCAAAGACTGGTGGATGCCTAAATGAATCGCACGAAAAATTGTTTATCAAGGATTTTATTTATATATACAGGGTGTCCCATAAGTTCATTATCATAGGAAAATTTATTTTAAATTAAATTTACAAAAGTAACACATTAGAGCTAAAACAAATGTTCAAATTGAAATCTTGTTTTGGGACCTTTTATTTCTGTTGCACGTAGAATAACACGCAATGGCTAATATGGAAGTGAGTTAAACTCGTGAGGAGTCTAACCTGTTCAAAAAAATTGAACAGGCAGTAATAATAATTACCACAAAAACAAAACCTAATAATTGACATTTAAGGCAAGTAGATTATCGTGTAGAAAAATTAGTCGTTCAGCAGCATCAGGAGGTAAACAATTACATACGTCGTTAATAACATTTTTCGCAAAACTGAACAGCCATTCACTTAGTATGCGTGTGGATGGCGTGGCGAGATATTTCCGAGCAAGTACTAAAGTTTTGGGAATCTTTCGCCATTATGGTGCCACCACTCGAGAGGGTTCGTGTCACGACTGACTCGTGGCTCCTTTGAATGGATGTCCAATTCTTTTTGACAACTTTGCTGCCTACTTTTGATAGGTGGAGGCACATCTGATTGTGAAGATGTAGCAACCTCATCGAAGTAGCTCCATAAGTAAACCTTCGGCTTCTCTTTCGAAGGTTCCTGATCTTCTCGTGAAACAAAAGCAGTTGATTCATCGCCATGAATTATATCACTTGTAGGACTAGTATTAGGCGATGTAGCGATTATTTCACTTTCTACAAACTCAGGCACGAAAATGCAATTTAATTTGAAATGAGGATCTAAAACCTGAGCAATCATGCAAGTAATGTCTGTCTTCCACTGGTTGAGACGATTTTGTAAATTTTCTATTAAATCGTTTTTCATAGTATGAATACAGCATCAGTTATGTTACGCAAAATTACCACGAGACCTGTTACCGGGAGACACCATGGAAAGACAAGAATAATCAGAGGAAAAAAAGTATTTTTTAATTTTTCACATGGGGTAAGAAGCTTTACAAGATGCTGAATAAGAGTTCAGTGATGGTTATTGAGGGTTCGTATGTCATTGTCCGATGAGTGTGCAACAACTGCATTTTTTCGAAGTCGCTATAGCATAACCCTACCCCACTAGGGTGTGTCGAATTTTTCAACTTTCAAATTCCAAATATGAGGGGTGCTAAAAAGTTGCAGCATGACTTAGGAATTCTAAAGATATTTTTGTTAATTTAATATAATTTAGTTTTGCTTGGTAAGAAGCTACATAAAAATAGTGACTTTTTTGACTTTTTTGTGGAATTATATAATAATTATTATATTAATAATTATATATGCTGTGTATATATAATGCACTGCTGTTTTTGCTTATTTCACAGATTGAAACATATTCATCAGTGTGCTGAAGATTACTTGTCCGTCAGTGCTACCATCCTAACCAGTGGGAATTGACCTACAATGGCTTCTAAAAGGAGGACAAGACTGGGGACATTCACACATATGAGCAACCTAATTGGAACTGGTAGAGAGTTGTTGCCCTCTGAACTCCCAACTCTGCGAGACGTTCTGAAATATGGGCTACTGCTAAGAGAACAAAGTGGTGAGGATGTGAGAAACTACCCAGCAGCCAGTCTTGCAAAGGACATTTACCCTAAAGTGCTTGAAAAGTGGGAACGAGCAAACAGTTCTTTTGTAGCCCCCGTTGTAAATTCACGAGTCACAATCTTAAATAAGATCCAAGACAGCTGGGAGCAGGCCAAAAACATATCTCTTGGGAGAGGAAAGCTACATGTCAAAGAGGCTTTCATTGCAAAACTTGACAAGCTTTTTGACATCCTCAGTTGCAAGTGTAAAATTGTTCTCTGCTCTGAATTTGGCTGCCTTGCAGATGCTGGTTGCAAAAACGAAACTCACATTAACTGTACATACCCTAGGGAGATGAAGATCCCTGTGAAGGAACTTGCTTTCATTAAAGGTCAGAGAGACAAGTGGTTCTATTGGACCACATCAGATTGGCTTGCCAGATCAACCTGAGCACAACAGACAAGTCAAAAAGCAGAAGCTGCAAGAAGACGAAAGAAGAAGGCTTGCTGAATATAAGCAGACAAGTAAGCAGGATGTTTCAATGCCATCAAATGAAATAATTTTCTCTGATTATGAAAATGAAGAACAAATAGCTGATGCTCAAGATGGAAAGGGGAAGTTATGAAGTGACATTAGAAATACCAAGCACGTCTTCAACTTCCAATAAAAAGCCAGAGTACAACACATTAGAAATACCTAATGTTGCTATGCTTAGCATCAGATATGGTGTTGGCCTGCGTGCCACAGCTGCCATCACCACTGCTGCCTTTATGGATGCTGGCTTGATCACTGAAGAAGACAAGAGACTTGTAGTTGATCACAATAAAGTCAAGAGGGCCCAAGAAAAAGTTATGAGATCCCTGGATCAGGAATTTGATGATCTTTGTAAGAAGGGTGAAATTGACTGCATCTTCTTTGACGGCCGTCAAGATACAACTAAAGTTATGCTGAAAGCAGACAATTCAGATCGTCAGTTCCCCAGCACCATCAAAGAAGAGCATTATTCTGTGTGCAGTGAGCCAGGTGGAAGATATCTCTACCACTTCACTCCTGAGAAAGGCTCAACGAGAAAAAAACCTGCTGAAGTTATTGCTGATAATCTTGTAGATTTGATGAAGAAGAAGGGCATTGATAAAAGCCTGCAGGCCATTGGAGGTGATTCTACAAATGTTAACACTGGCTGGGAGGGTGGTTCCATGCATTGGGTAGAGGTCAAGCTTTGCCGTAAGCTGATCTGGTTGGTTTGTGCCCTCCACACTAACGAGTTACCCCTGCGACACTTGATCACAGCACTGGATGGGAAGACCTTGTCTAACAACAGTGGACAGGTAACATTGGCAAGATGCTAGACACTGCAACCGAACTTGAAATTGATCCTTCATTCACCAAACTCTCAATTGGAGAGCCTCTTACTTCACTGAGTGACAATGTCGTAAAGGATCTCTCTACTGATCAAGCGTACGGGTATAGGATCACACAGGCCATAAGGACAGGAGAACTTCCCACAGATCTGGCCCTTCTTGAAATGGTCCAGTGAGCCATTCAAGGTGGTTGACAACAGCAAACAGGCTTTGTCACATATGGGTTTCAAAACATGGCCTTAAAGGCAAAACCCTCAACAACTTAAGACTGATAGTGGAATACATTGTTGGTGTGTACTACCCCTGTTGGTTCAACATCAAAGTAAAACACTCTTGGGTGGAAGGCCCACGCCACATCTTGTTTCAGCTGCGGCTAGTTAGGCTGCAAAAGAAGGCTGTAGTGGATGCTGTTTTGCCAACCATCAAGCGCTCAGCATGGTATGCATTCAGCGAAATGATAATCCAGACACTCTTGTGCTCAGATGACAGTGAGGAGAGGAGAGCTGGTGTCCAAAAGATTGTTGACATGAGGGGTGGAGATGATGACACACTTGGAGATCTTTCTGTACGTCCCAGGAAGACACCTTCCATCAACCCCAGTGCTTCTTCCGTGTTGGAGCTGACAGACTGGTCTGACGGGGTATTTGAACCTCCTTTGACATGTAAACTGACTACAGCGGAAGTAAAGAAGTTCTTTGACAAGCCTATGCATGTTCCACAGTGGCCCTGTCATGCTCAGTCAATAGAGAGGTGTGTGAAACAAGTCACAGAGGCAGCAGGCAGGGTGTATACACATGAGAAACGTGAGGGCTATATCAGAGGCCAAGAAGCAAGTCGGCAGCTGATGTCCAAGAACGAATCAAAGCAAGACTTGATGAAACTTGTTTAAATTTTTTTTTTTACTGATGTCATTACTTTCTAATGTTGTTTTATGATTACAAGGATATGTTTTATGCAGAAACTAAAATTTTTATAGCATTACCTGACATTTTGAGAAGCTAAAATTAATAAATGTTGTTTTCCGAGAGCAATTTATGTGCTTTTTAATCAAACGTAGATTTACCAAGCTAAGTGTTCAGCAATCACTAAAATAATAGCAGATTTGAATTCTTCACATCCAAAAACATATTTTTAAAACCCCTCAGTGAAGGAATTGGCAAAAATTAATTTTCACCTCCCAAATTGACACACCCTACTACCCCACTCCACCACGCGGGAGAAGATGGGGAATCATGAAATTTCAATTCCCTTGTATTTGTATTCTTATAGGGCTTAGATAATAATTATTACATTTTTTTTACATTGACCCCTGATATTAATAACCCAAATAAAACTAATAATCGGTATTCGGCCGGATAGTTTTGTACCAAATATTCGGTATTCAGTGAATTTTAGTATTTGGTCTACCCCTAATATTATATATATATACACAAACCTTGGTTAACCTTAGTTTAGCTTGCACCCGAATTGTTCATTCTGATGAAGGTCAAACTTGTCACTCCAAACTTGTCACCATCTACAATTCAAAGTAGAACCAGAACCAAGCCCCACCAGCAGCCCAGCGTCTTAACCACGAGGCTACCCAGGGTACCCATTTATCTACCAACCAATTTTTTTATTGTGTGAAAGGATGAACAACTACGTTTTACTGCGCGCCACCTGCCGTCACCGGGTCTCGATCCCGGGGCCGATGGATTCATAGTCAGCGACGCTACCCACTACACCACCGAGGCGCAGAACCAATCAGAACCTTAATAAACAGGGTGAGTCACGACGAAATGTCAACTTCGGGAGCTTATAGCTGAGGTCATTCCCAGTCAAAAACTTCATATGAACTTGTCCGATTCTTAACGGTTATGGAGTTATGGATGTTGTGTGTTTCACAGCGTGCAGTTGATGTTTTGTGCGTTCAGTATGCCTTTTATGTTTTCAAATGCCGAATATGCCGATATGGTGTATGTTTACAGATTTTGCGATGGAAATACTACTGCTGCTGTCGCTGAATACCAGCGACGTTTCCCAAATCGAATGCCGATCGAGAATTGCATCGATACGTCTTGTTCTGTGATAAGGGTCAATTTACCTGCGACGGTGTCAATAACACTCGCATTTCACATGCGTGATCAGAAATGGATCCTCATGCCATTGTGGAAAGTAATGTTCAACATCGGTTCAGTGTCAATGTGAGTAATATGACCGCAAAATGGGAGTGTAAGAATGAACATTGCAAATGCTGATCAATGTTGCAAAAGGGAAGAGGGTTATTGCAAGGGGTTATGCAACAAAGGGAGGGGAGGGGTTATGCAACAATGGGGGTTATCCCCCAAGCTGCAATAAAGGGAGAGGGGGTATGCAACAAATCAATGCTGGAAAGGGGGAAGAGTTATGCAACAAGTCAATGCTGCAAAGGGGAGAGGGGGGGGAGCTTTGGGGGGAGAAGGGAGGATGACCTCCTTCAAAATGGGTAACCTTAACCGAAGAGAGGAAGAGAAAGGAGAAGGAGGAGGGTCTTTGGGGGAGAAGGTGGGATCTCCTCACCCCCCAAAGGGAAACCTAACCTAAGCCCTAATTTAAGACTGAGAGAGGAAAGAGTTCTTTATTCCACCGGAGTCCGTCGCATAATGAGAGAGCAGGGGCCCAGCAGCTGTTATATAGAGGCTTGTGAGTTGCCAGATACCCATATATATTTTAATTATGTTCAGGTGTACCTTATTAGGGTGAATTGCCAGCTTGCACCATTTATTTTAATTTATTTAGATGAGCTGCCACTTATTTATTTATTTATTAAAGGCAAGAGTGACTTTCTCCATAAATTTGTTCAGGAAGAGACCTAATTATTTAAACGAATCCCAATATTAAAAATAAAAGAAATACAATTAAACTGATTTAAATAAAACACCATTACATCATTCTGTTTATTTAGACGAATTATTGGAATCAATTTCACGAAATATATAGAAAATAAATATACAATAGTTCATTCCATACAAACGATGGAATATATATGATAAAAAACAAAATAAAATAATAATAATAATAGTATAAGAAACACGAACGAGGAATATATATATAATAAAAAAATTACTCTAAAGCCAAACCGAAAGTGTCTATCTACTTTTGACAATCCTTTCTATACACCTACATTTTTTATAAATAAATTTAGCGAAATCAAAGTAATTGATAAAAGAATTAAATGAGAAGTCTATATATACTTTTATATTAAACAATAAAATTTTAACAAACTTCCCGTTGCTTTGTGCAGTTTCCTAAATTTTAACCAACTCCCCATATGAAAGCAAGCAAGCAAGCAAGCAAGCAAGCACCCACCACCACGTATTTTTCATGTATTTTGTTTATTTTATAAAAAAAAATTAGTGATGGAATCCGTACCATGTTAAGGATTTTTCGTCTAAACTGTAAGTCTAAGGTGGTTGAAAGACATTGCTACTTGACATCTTGTACTTTAGAACGGTTGCCTTTAGCATATAAAAGCACATGTCAGTACAGTGATTTTCTCTAAAGCCATACCGAAAGTGTCTATTTACTTTTGTCATTCCTCTGGATATATATATATATATATATATATATATATATATATATATACACAAAATGTGTCTTCTCAATTTCGTTCCTTTTTTTCGTTCATCTTAATATTAATTCATTCTTTACAGTATACTAAATTGGCAATAAACATTTTAAGTATTCTATAAGAATTATATTTAATTTACCTGTAATTCGAAAGACATGAATCACTTTCATTTATTCTAAAGCCAAACCGAAAATGTCTATTTACTTTTGTCGGGGAGAAAGCGTGTAACACTTGGAGGCTATTCCAAAATGGCTAAAGCGGTCACATTGGAATGTGGGTCAAACCACATTTCGTCTCAAAGATCCGAATTTTCCACCGCTGACTCTATATATTGTTCCAGTCATTATTATTACTACTGAAATTAAAAACTTAATTTTAAATTTTATTTATTAAAGGCAAGAGAGAAAGAGAGAGTTAGTTAATTCCGAGAGCTGTACACACACACAAATATATATATATATATATATATATATATATATATAACCAAATCCACAAGTCAAGAATCTTGGGAGAACTGAGAATAGTATGACTGCAAAATATATTAATTTTGCAAATATTTGAAACCATCGTGGTAGAGACTGCAAGTGGCAATTCACTCATACACCGTGAGATGGGAACATTAAATCTACGGAGAGATGATAATGACAATTATTCAGCCAATCAGGACTTCAAGTCAACGTCCGGACTCGATCTCTTAACCTCCAATCAGCACCCCAGCGTCTTAACCACTAGGATACCTAGGGTGCTCATTTATCTAACAGCCCAACTAGACATTAATTTTCACGAACTAAACGCATTTTAATCACACTCCTACGCGAGAGAAACATATGCCTAGTAGAAATTCAAGTCGTATAGTTGTATCCAAAATTCGAAAGCTGAGAATAGTATGACCGCAAATAATAATAATGCAAAATATTGTCGTGTCGTGGTAGAGATTGCAAATGGCAATTCACTCATACACATTGAGATGTGAACATTAAATCTGGGGAGAGAAGATAATGACACCATTATTCAGCCAATCAGGACATCAGGTGATCGTCCAGACTCGATCTCTTAAATTCCAATAAGCATCTAGCGTCTTAACCATTAGGTCACCCAGGGTACCCATTTATCTACCAACCAATTGTGCTGAAGGATGATCGTTTACCGCACGCCGGCGGCCGTCATCGGGTCTCGAGCCAGGATGAGCTCTGAAACTATTATTTTTATTATACATCATTTTGTACAAAAATGACTAAATCCTGTTGTATCTCTACAAAAACATTCTGCTTGTAGAGATCTTCAAGGTCTCCTATTTTTCTACTGATCTTTGTATCATCGGATGTTACTGCGCTGTCTCTGGTCCTCATCTAGGTCAGGATTATGAAGAGTAGTTCCAGATGAGCCGGGTGTACCTGGCTATGTACGGTGGAGAGCACAAGCAACGCGCTCCTTCACCAAGCAAGACCTAGAGGTGGAGCCACCAGCTTGATCTCCGTGTGAAGAAAGAACCATCGCACGAAACAGAAACAAGGTTAATCAAGTCCGCCAAACCGAAAAGATCCATATATATATATATATATATATATATGTATATATATATATATATATCAGGTCATCCCATAAGTAATGTCGTTTTTTTAGATCGGAATTTGAAGGACAAAAAAAAACCAACTGAAACTTTTTAATCTAGTATATATTTTCCATCGGAATCAATGACACTCTGCCAACGTCCAACAAGCTTTTCAATGCCATGTTTATAAAATTCAGTACAAAGGCTGGTGTGCAGTGGGGTGGCCCACTTTTCAATTTTTTTTGAAAAGTATAGGTGATCGTGGTTTTTCCCATTATTTGGCACTATACTAGCACAATGGTACCATTTTTACAAAAACTGATCAATATTTAGGGGTCTCGCATCGACCTTGAAATTACTAGTTTTTTTTTTTAAATGCGTACTTTTTAACTTTTTACTGAATCAAGATAAATCATTAAGTAGGGATGTTTTCTGAATCCTCTTAATGAGAGAAGTCGTTTGGTGTGCCTGCCAATGCCATACGACTAACGGTTTAAAGGTTGTGCCTGTATACAGGTAATACCAATGTGCTAGTATAGTGCCAAATAATGGGAAAAACCACGATCACCTATACTTTTCAAAAAAATGAGTCACCATACCTGGGCGGAATGTATAATGTATATAGGTAATTAGAAAATGCACTATGCCTGTGCCAGGTACCTAACCTATTTCTTTTTTTGCAGATCATAACATTTTGAAATTCTGTCTGAGTTCCTCATCCTTTGTCATGGACAAATCGATGGCAACCATAACTGGAAGAACTCTTGAAGCTACAAATAGAGAGTCATCAAAAGGAAAGGCGAAAATAACATCGCTACCTTCTCTAAGTCGGCCTCGGAAATATTTTTAGTTGGCCAACCGTCGTCCTCCATCAGTGGTAGCAAATTGCCAACAACACGGCAGGTTTTGCAATACTTCTTCAGTGTTATCCAGTACAGTGCTAACAGGAAAGACGCATTCAAAGAAACCGTAAACAACGTCTTAAAGTTTTGGAACATGGCCCGCATTAAAACAATCACAAAGCTCAACTGCGAACGGAAACTAGAGGCATTGTGGAAAGAGTGGCACTTACTCCAAAAGAGCAGAAAACGAGAAACTGACGCCGGAGGAAAACGGCAGAAGTTTTCGGACAGTGTGGACAAGCTGTGGGATATCGGAGCATCTGACGCTGTCAAAGATATAAAGAAGAATCGACTGCTGGGGGGCAGTAGCCGTCACCCTGCTCGGAAGGACTACGGCACCAACTGATCCTTTGTTTCAGCAGTTGAAGAGAAGGTTAGTTCATTTTTTGTGCAAGGTAAAGTTAGGACACACATGATATTCCACTAGTTTATAAAACAGCAAGCCAAACCGGAACTTCAGAGTTTTCTCACACAATTTTCTTGTTTATTATTTTTGAAGATGGGACGAGCTCGATCTCTCGACCTACTGCAAGCTGCAGGTCGAGAATCTGGCGGAGAGTACGTGGCTAATAGAACTCCGGGACGCGGCGGTCAGCTTCCTGAGCACAGCTTCTGGTTTCGTCAGAGACGATTACCGGGAAGTGGCAGAGATCACGCTCCTGGTACTCGGGACACAACCACGCCGTGGCATTCACCTCATGCGCCCAGGAGCCTACCACCACGCAAGATGGATGGCTAAAGTTAGTATTTTCAAACAAAAATAATCTAGAGATAAGTTTAAATGTTATTCAAAGATAAACATTTCATTATAACGCAAACAAAGTAATTGGTAACAATAAACCTGTCTAACTTACAATGGTGCCTATTCTGTTTCAGGTCATCTACTACACAAAACTGCTGATGTTCAGTAGGCAGCTGGAGCTCGACGCCGAGCTGGTCGACAAACTGCACAGGATCGTGGTGTTTATCGCTCTTCTGTACGTACCAGCTTGGTTGGCGGCCCCTGTAGCAGCTGTTGCGCCGTTGAATGACCTTTTACTATACCAGCGTTTTCTGAGGTATAGGGCAGTGGACCGCGAGGTGGCAGAAGCGTCACTGGCAGTGATGAGGCGGCACTTCTGGTATCTGAGGCCTCAGACCGTCATCTTCGCTCTATGCAGCAACAAGGTGGATGGCACTGTGAAACAACAGATGGCAGAGAAGCTGTCCCACCTCCCTGTACCCAAAGACTTCGCATACGAGAACGTCTCTGTCGACGAGATGACGCTACTCCCTGACCTGATCGACGAGTCCTCCTGGTTCTTATTTGCAGGTCTGAAGATGTATGGGTCTTCGTGGCTCACCCTGCCAACTGATAAGTGGGACGAGAACGAGGACTTTTGTCGTCTGAAGGATGTGATCTCTAATCTCCAGGTCACCAATGACGTCGCTGAAAGAGGAGTCCAACTGATACAAGACTATGCGAACACGGTCACAAAGGACGAGGCACAGCTGCAGGATCTTCTGCAAGTGGTGGAAAAGAACCGGAAAGAGCTCGGCGACTTCAAGAAGTCATCACTCGCCACGATGACATAGCACAGAGGGACAACGTTGCAGCCAGTGACGTGTGATAGTGGTCAATACAATGCAAAAGTGATTGTTGAAGTTATTGTTTCTTTCTTCCTTATTTGTCTGCTATTTGCTGATTTTTTTTGAAAAGTATAGGTGATCGTGGTTTTTCCCATTATTTGGCACTATACTAGCACATTGGTATTACCTGTATACAGGCATAACTTTTAAACCGTTAGTCGTATGACATTGGAAGGCACACCAAACGAATTCTCTCATCAAGAAGATTCAGAAAACATCCCTACTTAATGATTTATCTTGATTCAGTAAAAAGTTAAAAAGTACGTATTTTTTAAAAAAAACTCGTAATTTCAAGGTCGATGCGAGACCCCTAAATATTGATCAATTTTTGTAAAAATGGTACCAATGTGCTAGTATAGTGCCAAATAATGGGAAAAACTACGATAACCTATACTTTAAAAAAAAAATGAAAAGTGGGCCACCCTAGACTGTGCAGGTCATCTAAAGAAATATACTCTTTCTCGTCAAGATAGTTTTGTAGACTCCTAAAGAGATGATAATCTGAAGGCGCAAGGTCTGGAGAATATGGAGGATGTGGAAGTTTTTCCCACCCAAGCTCCTCAATTTTTGCAGAAGTGATCCGAGCGGTATGAGGACGTGCGTTGTCGTGGTGGAACACGATTCCTTTCCGATTAACCAAAGAAGGTCTCTTTTCTTTTAGTGCAGTGTTCAATCGATCCAGTTGTTGACAGTAGACTTGAGCGGTGATTGTTTGGTTGTGTGGTGAGGTTTCAAAGTGTATTACACCACCGTTATCCCACCAAACACTAAGCAACACCTTCCGAGGGTGAAGATTTGGTTTTGGCTGTGGTGTCGCTGGTTTTCCGGCACAAACTCACTGTCGACGGCGCTTAACATTCTGGTACAGTATCCACTTTTCATCACCAGTCACTAAACGGTGCAAAAACGGATCTTGGAGTTCACGGGAATAAAGAGCTGTGCTAATGTTTACCCACACTCTCAGATTGTCGACCGACAATTCATGTGGCACCCATTTTCCTAACTTAGGCGTTTCCCGAGTTGTTGCAAATGTCGATGGATGGTGGACGGGGATGAATTGAGTTTCTGGGCCAATTCTTCGACAGTTGTTGAACAGTCTTCTTCAAGTGCGGCTAACAGAAGGTCATCATCAAACTCAGCAGGGCGTCCAGAGCGTGCTGCATCTGTCAAACAGCAGTCACGATTCCTAAACTTTTGAAACCATCTTTGACATTTCCTCACATGCAGAATATCGTTGCCATAAACTTCCTGAATGTTTCGCGTTGCTTCAGTAGCACTTTTCCCTTTTTTGAACTCGTAAAGCATTATATGCCTGATATGCTCTTCTGATACCGCCATGTTTATGAGGGGTTCACATAAAGCAAAACACACGTCTTCACTGGTCAAGGTCTGTAAAGTATGTAGCGAATCACGATAGATCTCCTCTTAGATATAACCTTCGGAAAATTTATGCTTAAACCGAGTAGGACTAGTTTAAATTTAATCTATCGTAAAAAACGACATTACTTATGGGATGACCTGATATATTATATATATATATATACAGGGCGTCCCAAAAAAATGTATACACACTTTAAATACTTATAAAGGCAGTGTTTATTAAAATACATTTCATTTTCAAAATGTAATAGAATCTACAGACATTATTTAATTGTTTTGTCAACGCCTGTTTTCAAACTGACGTCCGTTCTGGTCCAGGCACTGCTGATAACGCGAAGCAATGGAATCGCAAACATCACGAAACATTTCGTTTGGTATTTGTGTGCATTCTCGTTCAATGGCTGCTCTCAATTCAGCGACTGTTGCAGGTTTTATAGCGTAGACTTTGTCTTTTAAGTATCCCCATAAAAAAGTCTAGTGGTGTGAGGTCTGGTGAACGCGGAGGGTATTCTACGAAACCCCTTCGTCCAATCCACATCCACATCGTGCCAAGTACCACTCGCAATACTCCACTCTTCGGTCCGGATCATCTTCATTAATAGCATGGACTAATCTTGGAATGTAACTTTTCCATTGACAGCGCTTCAAAATGCGTTGGACAGACGATTCTGAAATTCCTACCTCACGACTCGCTTGCCGCACAGATTTTCTTGGACTTTCGTGATACGTTTCCAGTACTCTTTCTTGCTTTGTGGGGCTTGTCGATGTCCGTGGTCTTCCGGAACGCTTCTTGTGGACATTCTGAACAGTTCCATCGGCTTCAAACTTATCTCTAATTCGAGTGATGGTAAGTCGCATTGGTGGATCTGTTTGAAACTCCCTCCTAAACTGTCTTTGCACTTCAACTGCGTTTTCACACTTCCAGTAGCATTTTAGAATGAATTTCCTTTGTTCAAAGCTTAGTCTGACTGCCATTATTAATTCTAATGGGTTTAACTTGGAAAGAAAGAAACATCAATTGAGCTATCAGCTGTTAAAGTGTGTATACATTTTTTGGGCCGCCCTAATATATATATATATATATATATATATATATATATATATATATATATATATATATATCTTATACACAAAACTCATTTAGCAAACCAGTTCATTTGAATTACATGTTAAATATGAGTTTCATGACAATGAATCTTACACCTTAAGTAATTTAGACTCCTAAAATCGGTTTTTACTGAATACTTACAACTAATTTCTTGTTAAAAAGAGCGTAAAATGTGTAATATCCATCTTGCATCTAAAATCAAAGACTAAAAAATTGCTTTAAGGTAGTTCATAAATACTGCTAAACCAAAGTTTTTATTGCTTTTATGAAAGAAAATATAAAATGAACAAAATACATGAAAAAAATGTGTGTTTATAAGGCTAAATGTTGTAGAGAAACGAAGACTCAACCATAGGGTCGTCACATTATCTGTACACTGAAGATGTTCGCCTATCCAACTACTGACCAGCATTAACGTTGCTTAATATCGCTGAGAGAGAGAGAGAGCGTACACTGCGGTTTGAAAAATGTAAATGTTTTTGACTTTGCATCTTTGACGATTTCGACCCGTGTCAGTATTGACTAGATTCCTATATATATATATATAATATTATATATATATATATATATATACACATATAGTCGTAAGAGTAATTTTTTATACACTGTATATAAATGGACAAACATATTAAGACAATGAATTCTCACACATATATATTATTAAAATTAACTTTAATGAGGTATGATTAGTCTTTGTACAGGAGAAAGATCTAAGCTCCGCCCCTTGTATGTTCAGTCACGTGCCTCCTGCTACTACCTGGGGATATCTCTACCCTGCGTGCTCAGTTGACCTTGCAAATCCTGGATCTCAGACGTGTATTTTCCCACGTAGACAAAAAATAGTAATGGCTACCTTTAATATTGCGTGTTCACTGTTCAACGTTTATGAAGTGGTATTCAGCAAAGTGTGAAGATGTGGTGGATACTGAAAGACTCCCTATTCCACCCTTCTTTGATAATTTTAAGGCTACATTGAATCGTGAGAAGGAACAAGAGGTACAAATACTCTACGGCTATTCTGACGAGGGCAGATGTATTGAACTATGTTGCAGAAGAGAAGCAACGGTTATGGCTAGTGAGTCTTTTGATGAATGGTGAGACAAGCGATATTATGTCATGTTACATCATACCGAGTACTCGTACCCTACGGTTGAGAATGTAAATCTTGTCATCATGGAGAATCTTAAGTATTTTTTCCACTACATTAATATATATCATGACGAGGTTTGTAGTGAGGTTGTCTCTAAAGGACTGCGTGAGTTTTTAACAGAATTTAGAGACGAGTATCGTCTGCTAAGCAAAAAGGAAAAATATGTTCATGTGTTTCTTTCAAAGAGTGCGCCGGAGTGCCCTGAAGTGCTGTTTCTTTATATAATGAACAACTGTCGTTACGACTTAGAGGATTATTTCAACTACCGCTATAAATTGTGAAGAAGAGTTCACGATTGAAAAGCGCGTATCGGTAAGAATAAACCCTCGATTGGAAAGGAGTGTTTATAAACTTCAATTTAATAATGATGTTGTGGTTAGCGATGACCTCTTTGTGCGTGCTTTTGGATGTATTCGTTTAAAGATAACTTGCCAACTGAATGTAAAGTGGGCACAAAAATAGTATTAAACGATATGAAGGCCATTTACTTCGAGTATTGGCATCCCTTTAACTTGAGCGGTGAAATGATGTTAAATCGTATTTACTGCGTAGTGCAAAGCAACAATGATGCGACTGTAGAATCGATCACGTGCGAGTTTAGTGTTTTAGTTAAACGCAGTAGAACAAAGTTATATATTTTGATATATATTTATTTTCAATATATTTAATTAATTAATATAATTGTATATATATATATATATATATATATATATATATATATATATATATATATATATATATATACACATATATATATACACACACATATATATACACACACACACACATATATATATATATATATATATATATATATATATATATATTTATCCTGTACTATTATTTTGGTGATTATATTCCAACGTTTTGTATTTATATTATTTTTTTATTTTATATGTTCTTCGTTCGTATTTCTTATAATTTATTACTTTTTATTGCATATATTCTCGTTTGTATAAGGTTGTGCATTTATTTTCTATATATTTCATGATATCGATTCCAATAATTCGCCTAAATAAACAGAATGATGTAATGGTATTATATTTAATTCTTTTGGTTGTACCGTGTGACCACAAAAATTGTCCCTGTTTTTAATCGCTTATTACTCAGTCATTATTGCAGCTTCACAAATGAAATAAAAAGCTTTCGAAAAAGAATATTTAAAAGTTTTATTTAATTTTTTCGATATCCTGGATACGAAATCAGTACTTATAAAAAAATGACAGTTTTATCCACCACAATCATGGGTTATTTGTCGGACATGCAACGTGTTTTCATCGCAGAAGAGATGATCAAACATGGCTCGGTAGTTGCCACCCAACGGTCTTTCAGACGACAATCAATACGGTCAGCAAAGGACCATAGATCCTAAAACGATTCGCAGGATTTTCGCAAAATGGAAACATCACGGCTCAATCAAGAACATGCATAAAGGCAACTCTGGGCGCAGCAAAGGTGTGCGAACCGCTGAAAACATTGATTCAGTCGCAAATCAGCTTGAAACGGACAAGAAATCTGTGAGACGACTATCAGCTGTGACAGGAATCAAACGGGAGAGCATTCGGAAAATAATCACGTTGGATTTGAGAATGAAGTCATTCAAAATTATGTGTTTGCAACAGCTTAGCGAACAAGACTACCAGCGTCGTTTGATGTTTTGTGAACGCATTGAAACAATAATTGAACAAAACCAGATAAGATTAAGTGACATAATATTCAGTGATGAATGCCACATCTATCTCAATGGGTTCATCAACAGACATAATTACCGGTGTTGGTCACAAAACAAGCCAAATATACACTTGGAGAAACCTCTGCATTCACCAAAAGTTACTGTCTGGTGTGGTTTGAGTAGCAGCAAGGTTTATGGGCCTTACTTTTTTGAGGACCCAGAGACAAGGAGACCGCTTTCAGTAACTTCAGAAAGATATGTAGAAATGCTGAACACTGTTTTTGAACAAGAAAACTGCAGTAACAAGTGGTTTCAGCAAGACGGAGCAACAGCCCACACAACTAGGCAATCACTGGAATGTTTAACAAGATTTTTTGAACAAAGATTCATTTCTCATCGCTCGCAGTTTCCCTGGGCCGCAAGATCTCCCGATCTATCACCTATGGACTTTTTTCTCTGGGGATTTGTCAAGGACAAAGTATTCAGGCAAGAGCCATCCTCTATCGAAGAATTAAAGCAAGCGGTGGTAGAGAGTGTACAGTCCATTGAATGCAGCGTTTTGGAAAATGTAATAAATAACTTCCTTTCCCGTTGTGTGAAATGTAAGAATGTCCAGGGACGTCACTTTGAACACATGTAGAATAAATTCAAACTTTAAAATGTTCTCTTTCGAATGCTTTTTATTTCATTTGTGAAGCTGCAATAATGACTGAGTCATAAGCGATTAAAAACAGGGACAGTTTTTGTGGTCACACGGGTATATATAAACGATATTATTATTTAATTATATATATATGTATACCAAATGGCTGGCTATGCCGTAACTATGTGAAAGTAATTTGACACGTAGATGATGCTGATGTTTTGGGATTGTTTCGTAATGGTAAAAATCATGTGACGGAGGGAACCTATATGTAGCTTTACCTGTGATCCGAACCACGGGTCACTACATCATCTGGCCGCAAAGAACGGCCTCCCATCACGAGATAGTCCAAGGAGAGATGAAAGAATACGTTGTAGGAAAAATTCACATATAATAACATATATAATATATATATATACACACACACACACACACACACACATATATATATATATATATATATATATATATATATATATATATATATATATATATATATACTTACTTTCTTTAGGTTACTTTAAGTATGTCTAAAGTTTTATTGATGCGTTTTGTTTACCACTAACTGTGTAGGAAAATTCACATATAATAACATATATATATATATATATATATATATATATATATATATATATATATACACCCACCCACACACACACACATATATATATATATATATATATATATATACTTACTTTTTTAGGTTACTTAAAGTATGTCTAAAGTTTTATTGATGCGTTTTGTTTACCACTAACTGCGTACATGAGATAAGTGTACGCATGGTGTGAATGAACTCTGAAGTTGTTCGTTTTTTCATTATACTTTTGCATAAATCTTCTTTCACAACAATTTTGGAAAGAGTTTCTGTATTAATAGCAGTACACAATGTGCAATGTATATATGAGAGATATGGAGTTACAATGACAAGAAGTACCTCAAAAGGCCATGCGTCCCGTACCGTGGAGGTGCCACTAGCAACGGGTGCCAGGGAAAAATTTCTACATAGTGTGCAAAGTTCGGTCTATCCTTTTCATGAACTGAACCACAGAGGAACTCCTCACAACTTCTGAAGGCAGCCTGTTCCACGTGCCACAGAACTTATAGGTAAAGTAAATACCACAAACAGAGAAAGAGAACGGGTTATATCAGGAAGCGATTTCGAAAACAAGGAGATTGTGCTCTCTCTGTACAATTCCCTGGTTCGGCCGCACCTGGAGTATGCTGTGCAGTTCTGGTCAATCGTAACACCGATATAACGGACCCACGCCTTGGACGTCCTGATTGGCCAACTAATGGCGCCTTTATCTCCTCTCCGTAGATTTAATGCTCACATCTCAAGGTGTATGAGCTCACTTACACGATCTGTCACGCCATTTTGTATTAATATTTGCAAGTATACTCCTCGATCCTCAATTTTCTCCCCCATTTTGGTTAGGGAGATGGACATATAATTTGAGCGGCGGCAAGTCATTCCAGTACAAGGAGAATCTATAGTCTGAACCACAGACCAGGTTAGGTTCAGGAGCCAGCATGTTGGAGCGAACCAGAGCCTCATCGTCAAAGTCAAACACAGAAATGATGAGTTGCAACATTAAATTTACATGGTTCCTGCATATTTTAGCTGTTAATTGTCACTCTTATTTGTATCTGTACAAGTTTGTTCCCTCTTTTCAAGGGATCACCTGTAAATATCTCCAAGGAACAGTATTGTCGCCACTACTCTTCATAATCCTGACCTAGATGAGGACTAGAGACAGCGCAGTAACATTCGATGATACAAAGATCAGTAGAAAAATAAGAAACCTTGAAGATCTCTACAAGCAGAATGTTTTTGTAGAGATACAACAGGATTTAGTCATTTTTATACAAAATGATGTATAATAAAAAAAATAGTTTCAGAGTTCACCCGGGCTCGAGACCCGGTGACGGCCGCCGACGCGCGGTAAACGATCATCCTTCCGCACAATTGGTTGGTAGATAAATAGGTACCCTGGGTGACCTACCTATTAAGACGCTGGGTGCTGAATGGAGGTTAAAAGATCGAGTCCGGACGATGACCTGAAGTCCTGATTGGCTGAATAACGGTGTCATTATCTTCTCTCCGCAGATTTAATGTTCACATCTCAAGGTGTATGAGTGAATTGCCACTTGCAGTCTCTATCACGATGGTTTCAAATATTTACAAAATTAATGTTTTGCGGGCATACTATTCTCAGTTTCCCTAAGATTCCTGACTTGTGGATTTGATTATATATATATATATATATATATATATATATATATATATGTGGTGTGTGTGTGTGTGTGTGTGTGTGTGTGTACAGCTCTCGGAATTAACTAACTCTCTCTCTTGCCTTTAATAAATAATATAATTTAAAATTAAGTTTTTAATTTCAGTAGTAATAATAATGACGAACAATATATAGAGTCAGCGGTGGAAAATCCGGATCTTTGAGACGAAATGTGGTTTGACCCACATTCCACTGTGACCGCTTTAGCCATTTTGGAATCGCCTCCAAGTGTTACAAGCTTTCTCCCCGATAAAAGTAAATAGACATTTTCAGTTTGGCTTTAGAATAAATGAAAGTGATTCATGTCTTTCGAATTATAGGTAAATTAAATATTATTCTCGTAGAATACTTAAAATGTTTATTGCCACTTTAGTATACTGTAAACAATGAATTAATATTAAGATGAACGAAAAAAAATGTACGAAATTGATAAGACACATCTTGTGTGTATATATATTATATATATATATATATATATATATCGGGTGGCCACAAAAAAACTTTACTTAATTGAAAGTTTAATAACTGCAACAATTCAAAACTTATGCGATTGAGATTTTGCACACATTAACAGATGTATATAATCTATAATTGCTGGAATTTTCAAATATGTAGGTTCTATAGTTTTGTTACAGTGAACAATTTAAAAGCATATGTCTAAAAATAGCATGCCTGGTGTGCATCTGACACGTACGTGCGCTAGCGTAGGCTAAACCTAATGTAGCGTAATATGACACGCACGCTGGCGTAGGCTAAACCTAATGTGAATTTGCTTTCTTTTATTTTTCCGCTAAAACCCCGCCAGCATGACGTTAAGTAAAAGTGATAAAGCCATCATAGAAGCATGTGTCAAGGAAAAAGGTTGGAATGGAAATAGGATTGTCCGAGAATTCCCTGCAAAGAACTGGACTCGTCAAAGTGTTTATAACTTAATAAGAAAGATAAAGGATACTGGATCAACAGCTAGAAAACCCGGCAGCGGCAGGCCCAAAAGTGTTTCAACAGAAGAAAATAAGGCTGCCGTGGAGGAACTGATTCAATCCCAGGAGAATACACCAGGAAATCATCGCTCCCAGAGACAGATTGCGTACGACCTTGGGATTTCTCGCTCCTCTGTACAAGGGATTGTAAAACGTTTGAAATTGAAGGCCTACAAGAGAATTCGAGTTTCTCGGCGTGATCAGAATGTAAGACAGCGTAGAAAGACCCGCTGTAAATCCCTATATGAACGCTACTCAGCTGAAGACGTGCAAAAAGTTGTGTTTACAGACGAAAAGGATTTCACGTTGGAGGTGGCCAAAAACAGGCAAAATGACAGGGTTTATGGTTCAAGGAAAAAGGACATTCTTCCCTCCAGGCTTTATCATGAAACCTCACGATTCAGCAGAAAAGTAATGGTGTCGGCGGGAATTTCATGGAAGGGGAAAACACGAATTCATTTTATTGCCACAAACGAAACTAGTTAACTCTGAGCGCTACATCAACCTGTTAGATAATGGGTTACTTCCTGATTGTCGTCAGCTGTATCCTGATGAGGCCTACATTTTCCAGCAAGATGGGGCACCCGCCCATACAAGCCGAGCGACCCAAAATCATCTAGAGCAAGAGACCCCTAATTTCATCAAAAAGGATGAATGGCCGCCTCAGTCTCCCGACTGTAATCCGATGGACTATTCAGTATGGGATTCCCTCACGGTGAAGGTTTACGGCAGCCAGAAAGACAAATTCACCGAAGATGAACTTAAGGAGAAAATCAGTAGATCATGGGAGGATATCACCTTAGATGAGGTTCGAAAGTGCATCTCCTCGTGGAAGAAGCGATTGAGGGCAGTTTACGAACAGGGAGGTGGTCAAATTGACCATTTAAAAGTAAATTTTGTTAAGTTCAAATTCATTTTCTTCGGCATGCTATTTTTAGACATATGCTTTTAAATTGTTCACTGTAACGAAACTATAGAACCTACATATTTGAAAATTCCAGCAATTATAGATTATAACCATCTGTTAATGTATGCCAAAGCTCAATCGCATAAGTTTTGAATTGTTGCAGTTATTAAACTTTGAATTAAGTAAAGTTTTTTTGTGGCCACCCGATGTATACAGAGCAATGACAAAAGTAAATAGACACTTTCGTTATGGCTTTAGAGTAAATCACTGTACTGACATGTGCTTTTATATGCTAAAGGCAACCGTTCTAAAGTACAAGATGCCAAGTAGCAATGTTTTTGAACCACCTTAGACTTACAGTTTAGACGAGAAATCCGTAACATGGTATGGATTCCATCACAAATTTTTTTTTTATAAAATAAACAAAATACATGAAAAATACGTAGTGGTGGGTGCTTGCTTGCTTGCTTTCATATGGGAGTTGGCTAGAATTTGGGAAACTACACAAAGAAACGGGAAGTTTGTTAAAATTTTATTGTTTAATATAAAAGCATATATAAACTTCTCATTTAATTCTTTTATCAATTACTTTGATTTCGCTGAAATTTATTTATAAAAAATGAAGGTGTATAGAAAGGATTGTCAAAAGTAAATAGACACTTTCGGTTTGGCTTTAGAGTATTTTTTTTTATTATATATATATTCCTCGTTCGTGTTTCTTATACTATTATTATTATTATTATTATTTTATTTTGTTTTTTATCATATATATTCCATCGTTTGTATGGAATGAAATATTGTATATTTATTTTCTATATATTTCGTGAAATTGATTCCAATAATTCGTCTAAATAAACAGAATGGTGTAATGGTGTTTTATTTAAATCGGTTTAATTGTATTTCTTTTATTTTTAATATTGGGATTCGTTTACATAATTAGGTCGCTTCCTGAACAAATTTATGGAGAAAGTCACTCTTGCCTTTAATAAATAAATAACTAAGTGGCAACTCATCTAAATAAGTTAAAATAGATGGTGAAAGCTGGCAATTCACCCTAATAAGGTACACCTGAACATAATTAAAATATATATGGGTATCTGGCAACTCACAAGCCTCTATATAACAGCTGCTGGGCCCCTGGACTCTCATTATGCGACGGACTCTGTTGGAATAAAGAACTCTCTCCTCTCTCAGTCTTAAATTAGGGATTAGGTTAGGTTTACCTTTGGGGGGTGAGGAGATCCCACCTTCTCCCCCAAAGACCCTCCTCCTTCTCCTTTCTCTTCCTCTCTTAGGTTAAGGTTACCCTTTTAGAGGGAGGTCATCCTCCCTTCTACCCCCAAAGCTCCCTCCCCTGTCCCCTTTGCAGCATTGACTTGTTGCATAATCCTTTCCCTTTTTGCAGCATTGATTTGTTGCATACCCCCCTTCATTGCAGTTTGGGGGATAACCCCCTTGTTGCATAACCAATCCCCGTTGCTTGTTGTATAACCCCTTACAACACCCCCTCCCCCGGTGCAACATTTATTAGCATTTGCAACATTCTTGCAGTCTCCCATTTTGAGGTCATACTACTAACGTGTGGTGTGGTATTCTCTACGGTCAGCTGACTGATCCGTTTATCTTCGAGGTGATCTTACAAGTGACATTTATCTACGATTTCTGCAAAACGAACTGCCGCCAATGTTAGATTATGTACTTTTGCCAACACAATTGCGTATGTACTTCCAACAAGACGGAGCTCTTCTCCATTTTAGCCGTGCAGTGAGAACACATCTCGATGATCGCTTCACTGGTCGATAGCTCGGTCGTGGTGGTGCACGAAATTGGCCACCCAGGTCTCCGGACCTAACCCCTCTAGATTTTTATCTGTGGGAACGCATGAAAGAGCTGGTGTACCAGAGAAAAGTGGAAACACGAGATGCATTGCTCCGTCGCATTTTGGATGCTGTAGCCCTCATAAAGGACAATCATAATGAACTAATGCGAGCTACACGCGCGATTTACAGATGAACCGCGATGTGTATTGAGGCCGAGGGTAGTCATTTTGAACAATTATTGCAAATTCATGAATAAAAACTTTAGCAGCTATTTGTTCGCTTATTTTTATTTTTAAACATTCAAACATCCATAGCTCCATAACCGTTAAGAATCAGACCTATGTTCATATGAGGTTTTTGACTGGGAATGACCCCAGGTATAAGCTCCCGAAGTTGATATTTCGTCGTG
This sequence comes from Bathynomus jamesi, assembly GCA_023014485.1. Taxonomy (NCBI): domain Eukaryota; kingdom Metazoa; phylum Arthropoda; class Malacostraca; order Isopoda; family Cirolanidae; genus Bathynomus; species Bathynomus jamesi. The sequence continues at coordinate 40,296 of JAJOZX010011608.1, read as the reverse complement.
ACTCACCCTGTATATATATATATATAATATATATATATATATATATGCAATAAAGTTGGGAAAATAGAGCTTGTAGCTAGTGAGACTCAACTCCCAAATATAGTCTTCAGATTGACAAGACCATAACATCGGCACTAATAGAACTAACCTAATCTAGCCTAGCCTAACGTAACCTTGATCTAACCAACAATATATTTGTCGCTAAAATGTGAAGTTCATCAAATGTCGTAATTCTGGAACTCGAGTCACGTGGTTTTAAAATTAGCGTTCCTACAGATCACGCCATCCAGAACCTCAAAAATAGTTCGCTGAAGTGAGAGCCAATATTTACGCTGTTTCACCATCCTTCCTACTCAACGTTATTCCCATTCTTATCCACGGCTTTCCCACTTTTGTCCAGGTTAGGTTTACTTAGGTCAGGTTTGCTTAGGTTAAGTTAGGCTAAGCTAATGTTAGGTTAAATTAAGTTAATTAGGAAATATTAGCTATTCCTAATTAGCGCCGCCTTTACCGCGAATGGTAATGAAAATGATACTGAGTGGGAAGGATTACTGTCCACTCAATGGCATCCCCATTCGCATTCGTGGTCCACAAGTGAGAATGTACAAAAGTGAAAAAACCCACATTTCAGAAAAAGAGTTTCTTGATTTGAGAAAATGTCACTACATCCCCACTCGCGGCAAATGGCGCTGAGTGGGAATGTTTAATATTTCCTAACCTATTTTAACCAATCAGAATCTAACAACATTAGCCTAACCAATCAGAACTCAACCTATTGTATCTTAACCAATCATAACCTAACCTAACCCGGACAAAGGTGGGAAAAGTCGGGGATGAGAATCACATGAATTGGGAATAAACCGATTTGAAAACGACTCGTTTGAGATTCTCATTTTCTTACTTTCCCATTCTTGGGCGCGGAATCGAATGGAAATGATGGTGAGTCAAAGTAAACCGTGGGAAGTAATCAACTCCCTCACCTTTACAGAGCATATGAATGGCCTCTCCTGATGGCGTGATCAGTAGGAACGCTGATTTTAAAACCACGTGACCTTGGTTGAGTCCCACTGGCGGTATCATCCCACTCAATGTCATTCCCATTTCATTCGGTGACATTTTCATTCTCATCCACGGCTTTTCCACTTTGGTCAGGGTTAGGTTAGGTTAAATTAAGTTAAGAAATATTAGCCATTCCCATTTTCATTTGTGGATAGGAATGGAAATGACACCGAGTGGACAGTAATCCCAGGAGCTAGTAGTTTCCAGCTTCAATGTCTTTCTCCTTTTCATCCGATTTAAGTGCGGTTATTACATTTAAAAAGCGCAAACACACACAACACACACACACACACACACACACACATATATATATATATATATATATATATATATATTATATATATATATATATATATATATAGGGTGTCACATAAGTCCGATCTCATTGAAAATTTATTTTAAATTAAATTTACAAAAATAATACATTAGAACTAAAACAAATGTTCAAATAGATGTCTTCTTTTGGGACCTTTTTTTGTTGCAGATAGGGTAATTATATCGAAATGACATGGCCTGAAGTTGATTTTCAAAAATGATGGTCGTTTCCTGTTTGGAGTTATTGGTTGGGCCGCTGCATTTGGGAGTATTGGGGTTGCTGCTCATGATACCACTGTGGTTGTTGTATTAGTGGTGGGTGGTGTTGAATAGGAGGGTGATGTGCGTAATGTTGTGGTGCATACGTTTGCGGCGTTCTGTCTCTCCTTGTTAGAAGGGCAAGCTGAACTTTTATTACCCTAATTTCTTCTAAAAAGTATGTTTCATTACTCTTGTTATTACTTCTATGTCGAATATGATCTGTTCTTTCCCGTCCTCTTCTTTACATACCTTTTATGTGAAAATGCGGGCACTCTATGTTCAGGCATTTTTTCTCAGTAATTGACTGTCTGCACATATGAGGGTGAAAAAAGTTGCAGTTTGGTCCGTACCTGCACTTCCCATTCCTCATCATATAGAAGCATTTTGTAGGGTGATTGTACATGCAGTTTGAACCATATTTGCACGCACCTATTTTACAATATTCGCATATGGCCCGTCCTTTAAATTCCCTCTTAGTCTTATGTGATTCGATTTCCTTCTTCTGCTCCGCCCACCACTTCTTCCTGACTCAGTAGGGTTGTTTTCTTCAGCGTATATTTCGTACCCCCTTCTTCTGCCGTGGGTACCTCTTTATCTGACGCTGCTTTCGCCCCTCTCTGTAGTGTGTTTTCTTTTTCCTTCTCGGTTGTGCAGGTGTTTTCTGTTTCCTGTTTTTCTGTCGGTAAAACTGCTGTACTTGATATATATGTTAACCTCTCCGTCTATGGCCCTGGGTTGGTTCGAATTGACGGGAGTTCTGGTTGAGAGGCAGCAACGGATCTGTTACTTGCAGTAGTTTCTTCTATAACATTCTAATTTTTTCTCTCGCTATAGGGTCGACAGTTGTTAATTCTTCTCTTTCTATAATACTCTAATACTTCCTTTGACGGTTCGCCGATTTTCTTTTTATAACTTATCGGGAACTATTTTCTCTATTTACTAAGTTCTCGGAAGAGAGCCCAACTCGAAGGAGAAAAAATAAAGTTTCTCTCACTGTAATTTACTTCTAAAAATGTACAGGTAGTGCTCTGAATTTACAGGGGTAGAGGTTCGACCTCTTTCGACCATGGCTCAGGCCGGAATCTAAAAATTAAGGAGGCAAGGGGCCTCTGCCCCCTCCTCGCAGCGAGGATGCTAACAAGGGAGTGATTCGAAGTAATCGAAGTCGGAGTGAAGAAGTGAAGTGATTTTTACAATTACATGCTTTATACGTATAATCTAAATTTTGGGGGAATGCAGTTTGAAGGTTAAGTTTCCCCCCTTTTAAACACATGATCAGATGAAAGATTCCAAATAAAAAAAATAAAAATAAATAAAATAATCGTATTTTCGCCGAGTGTGCATTTCTAAAGGGCGACATAAATTCCTTGTGAACAGACGTGTTTTATCGAGTGTCAAGTGTTATCAATTGAATAAGTGGTTTTCGTTGGTGTTTTAAAAAAAAAAGTGTTCCGTGCATTCTTAACTAAATTACTTCGTGCTACTAATCATTCATTAACGAATATATTTCATTTATTGACGTTATTCAGTACTATATTATTTGATCAAACCAAGGCTACTGCACGTGGCTTGCCTTGTTTTTCAAATCAATTAGAAAACGTGCAGTCATAAGGTTCATTTTTCCGTGCTTCGAGAGGTCAGGTACTGTGTCGTCAGAAACCGTGTGAAAAAAAGGAAAAAAATCGTGTCGAATCGCGGACAGATAAGTGTTATAAATACTCTTCTTTTACAGATCTTTTGTCGGTAGCTTAATTCTATATTAATTTAGTATAAATTTGTGTTACAAGAACCTGTTCTGTTTCTGCGTTTCAAAACGCGGTAGACCTACGTTGTAATTTATTAATTTCCAAACGCTCGTTTTTTGTTTTTGTTTTTTGTTGTTCAACTAATTAAAAGCATGGCACCCCCGTCAAGTACTTGCAGTCGCTGTGAAGGGAAATTTGCTGCTTACGCGTTTACAATGGCTAATAATAATGAACAGTTAGTTTGCAGGTGGTGCTCAAGCATGGAAGTGCTGAGGAACGAGTTAGAACGTGAGAGGGAGGCCAGGGTGAGACTTGAAGAAAGCGTGATGCTCCTGACGGCAAAATTAGAATCCCTTGAGACTCCAGTTACGACCCCTCCTGCCTCAGTTTCTACTAATAATATAAAGTACTAATAGCCCTCTCTCTTCCCCTAGTTCCCAACCCTTCGTTCGAGTGCGAAATGGAGCCCCATTGAGAAAAGCAAAGACCTGTCTACCAGTAATAACAAGCAATAAGTTTTCTGTTTTAGGTTTCGAAGATGCTGATGAACCGGAAATACGACTCGTTGGCGATTCCATTGTTCGAGGGCAGCTCGAGGAATTCTGTGGGAGAAACCCTCGTCGTAGGCGCCGTTACTGCTACCCTGGTGCAAGGGTGGAGGATATAACTAATAGTGTTGACCATTTTACAGACGGTACCACCGAGGACACAACGTATGTTATTCATGTCGGTACTAATAACGTTTTAAATTCTAGATCGGAAGAACTGCTGGCTAGGTACAGGGACTTATTAGAGCGACTAAAGGAGAAAACTAATAAGATTGTTTTAACAGGTATACTTCCTCGAATTATCCAACGAAGCGATTTCTACAGCAAGGCGACCTATATTAACAATAACCTAAAGTCTCTTTGCCAACAGGAAGGAGTGCATTTTGCAAATTTTTGGAACAGTTTCTACGGCAGGAGGGACTTGTTCCTCGAAGATGGACTTCATTTAATGACGTTGGAGCTGCGCGTTTAGGAAGACTATTTCATAATACTGTCTCTTCTTTTCAGGCTGCCGCAACCGAACGGTCCCAGCGTAAATTCCACAAATTTCCCCTGCGCTCGCGAAGGTGTCGCAATTACAAACAATTTGAAGGTTCTATCCTTAAATGCTCGTAGCCTACGAAATAAAATAAACGAATTTTTTTCTTTAATTGCTTGTAAAGACTATGATTTAATTGCGATAAATGAATCGTGGCTTAGCACTGAAACACGTGACTTTGTAGGGGAGTATCAAATTAAAGGTTATAGACTTTTTGTTAAAAACAGAATAGGTAGGCGAGGAGGCGGTGTTATGTTGTATATCAAAGATAATATTGCGAACGTTATAGAAGTAAAGCACTCAATTCCAGAACCGATAGATTCGACTATAGCAGAACTTAAATTGAACGATTTCAAACTTCTTGTTGCGGTTATATATAGGCCCCCTAATCAAACAGCTGATACGGACGAAGCGTTATATCGTGAACTAAAGAGAATAATCGGTAGTGAGCAGGCTTTAGTTATGGGTGACTTTAATTGCGCCAACGTGAATTACGATACAATGCAGGGAGACGCGGAAGGTAATCGTTTAGTTAATTTTCTCGAGGATAGCTTTCTTATTCAAAAGGTTGGGGAACCTACGAGGTTGGACAGTATTTTAGATTTAGTAATAACGGATGATAGGCTAATTACTGATCTTCAAGTAATAGAACCGTTAAGCAATAGCGATCACAATATGGTAGAGTTTGTCCTCTCAGTAAGTCACTCGAAACCAACTAACTCGACTAAAATTCCTAACTTCCAGCACGCAGACTTTAGTAAATTTCGAAATAAATTTCACACGTCAATTGGGAAAACGTAATGGGGAACTCCAACGCAAAACTAATGTGGGAATCGTTCGAAACGGTATTTAGGACTATAAATGAGGAATGTGTACCGTACAAAATTAAGCGTGCGAAAGTAAACAACAAGCCCTTGTGGTTTACTTCTAGAGTAGGAGACATTATAAAGAGTAGAGATAGGGCTTATAGGCTATATAAGTGCGATAAAGATAATCTGTTGTTACGAAACAACTACATATCTCTAAGGCGTGAAGCGAAAAGTGTAATAAAAAGTCCAAGCGCGAATTTGAAATCTCCATAGCTCGTGACGGTAAAGAAAACCCCAAGCGATTCTTTCAATACGTCAATAATAGAAATCCAGTAAAAAGTGTCTTGGGTTTGAAAAATGTAAACGGAGATCTAGTTTCTGAAAACAAGGAAATGGCTACCTTGCTAAACGAATTTTTTACGTCAGTTTTTACTATAGAAGATGTAACGAATATCCCTACGGTCATAGACATAATACCTTTTGATAATGGTAATATTTTGGATAATATGTGGTTAGTGAAGGGGAGTAATGCGCTATATTGATAAAATGAAAACGCGTAAATCACCGGGGCCGGATTCCATATATCCCATACAACTAAAAGAATTAAAAGATAGCATTGTTGTGCCGCTAACAAAGATTTTTAATGCGTCTATTTCTGAGGGGTGCGTACCAGATAATTTCAAGTTAGCAAACGTAACACCTATCTTTAAGAAAGGCGATAAAGGTGCGGCGGGAAATTATAGGCCAATCAGTTTAACGTCTGTTGTAGGTAAGCTACTGGAATCAATAATTAGGGATCGTATAGTCGAACACTTAGAAGTGCATAAACTAGTTAGAAATACGCAGCACGGTTTTAGGCGAAACAAATCTTGCTTAACTAATCTTTTAGAATTTTTCCAAAGCGTGGTTGACGTTTACGATAGACATCGGGCGGTTGATGTAGTGTATTTAGATTTTCAAAAAGCGTTTGACACCGTGCCGCACAAAAGACTCATTGAAAAAACTAAGGCTCATGGAATCAGGGGTGTAGTAATAAATTGGCTAGAAGAGTGGTTGCGAGGTAGGAAACAGAGGGTGGTCGTTGATGGAGCGGAGTCGTGTTGGGCTAATGTAGCGAGTGGCGTTCCTCAGGGTTCTGTATTGGGCCCCTTGCTTTTTCTTATATATATTAACGATTTAGATGTCGGCCTAGTCAGTACAGTTTCAAAGTTTGCGGATGACACGAAGCTGGGTGGTAGGGCGATTAATGACGAAGATAGAGGTAAAATCCAGGAAGATCTGAATAAAATCGTTGATTGGTCAGTCACATGGCAAATGAGATTTAACGTTGATAAGTGCAAAATTTTGCATATAGGTTCGCGTAACGGTAATTTTGCGTATAGTATGTCAGGGAAAGATTTAACAAGCGTAGAGCAGGAAAAAGATTTAGGAGTTATAGTCACTGGTGATTTAAAAGTAGCGAAACAAAGTACAGCAGCGGTCAATAAGGCGAACAAAGTGTTAGGTTTTATAGCTCGAAATTTTGAGTACAAATCGCGCGATATTATAGTTCCTCTTTATAAATCATTAGTTAGACCCCATTTGGAGTACGCGGTCCAATTTTGGAATCCGTATATGCGCAAAGATATAGACAAAATCGAAAGAGTTCAAAGACGAGCAACTAAGATGATTCCGTCGCTTAGGTCAAAGTCGTACGAGGATAGGCTTAAGAGTTAAAATTGACAACACTCGAGACTAGGAGGCTAAGGGGTGATCTAATCCAGGTTTTCAAAATTATGAATGGGTTCGATAACGTAGATAGAGATAGCTTTTTCGAAATATCTCAATATAATAGGACTAGAAATAACGGGTGTAAGTTGACAAGTAGAAGGTTCGAGACAGCAGTTGCCAAAAACTTTTTTACGCATAGAATAGTAAATAGCTGGAATAGTTTGCCGGTAGAAGTAATTAGTAGCACGTCTATAAACATGTTTAAAAATCGATTAGACGCATATGTTGATAGATTGGGTATAGTTTAAGGTAGTAAAATTAAGGCTTTGTGGGATAGATCCCACAGCTCAACACAAGTGTTGTGGGATATAGGGAGGCAGCATCTTGGGTTAGGGGATACTCTCTGTCCTTACACACCCCATTTAAAGAGATTCCTCTGCCGAGCGGTGCCCCCCATAGTACTGTGAGGTATTGAAAAACTCATGATCTTCACTTGCCCCACAAACACCTTGAAATGGGAGACCCAAAATGGGTGCACACACATTTACATTACTGTACAGTCTTTACAGCCACACCTACACTTTTCCTCCTAAGTATATATATTGTAATGTATATGTAAATTTTGACTTGGTCCGCAATCGATATGGACGTGACTTATTTTTCGTTGGCAAGGTACTAGTATTGATGGATACCGTAATGAAATTGACTGGATTCTTTGGATCTGATATATTTGCATGTTCGTTATAAATAGATATAGAGTGTAACATATTTGTGGATAGTTGTCTATTATGACTTGATCCTCTGGATCCAGAGATTCTATCTTTAGTTTTAAATCGATAATTAATTAGTTTTAAATTGATAATTAATTAGTTATGCAAAAATTGGTCGTTGCCAATGTACAGGCAGTTTTTGCATAAATTTCTTATGTTCTTGTGGTTCGGAACCCACGTAAAATTGTAGGTCCCCTCCGCCACTACGGATGACATACACAATTACGAACACAGTTAGGTAAACCAACCATGAGTGGATCCTAGGGTCTTTGTTGGTCTGTAACATTATAACATTATTACATTAAGTACAATCCAAGTACACCCTGAGTACATTGTAATTTCGAGTTTACAACAATTATGATTATAATTATGGATTAGTTCATATCCACTTAGTATCGTTTAATTACACTTCCATTTAAAGTACATTACGTCGTTTACAATTCTTGCAGTGTTTTTATATTTATATATGGTTATTATATATGGTTATTATATATGGTTATTAGTACAACACAAAGTACATGGGCACATACGAGATAATTTATACACACATGACAATAAGTTATAAATTTCAAATCAGAGGGACAGGAGGTCTTTCGTTTTCAGATGTTCGCTTTATGCTGTGATTAGCGAATCGCGTACACTTGCATAAGCGTTTTCGAGTTCATTGCGGGAGGCGAAATAATTAAAAAATAAAAATTAAAAAATAAAAAACTAATACATGAGAACGTATTTGGACGATTTTAAACGAACAGGTACGGAGGCATAAAGTTTCGTACCATTTCGTAGACTGACACGAGTAAAAATGAATATTTAATAAAATTGATATAGGATAATGGTCAAGATAGGACATGGATGTAAGAATGAACAACATATAAATAATGACGTATAGAGTGTACAGTTTTTATTATTATGTTAAAGAATTTCCATACATTGTATACGGAAGATGTCCAAATACTAAACACGTGATTCAGTGTTCAAGGTATGGAAACCGTGAAGGAAGTTTAAGTTATTTTATGACGTCATAGTGTATAAGTCATTATTGGGAGGATTTAAAAAAACGAATTAGAGACAAAGAGTGGGTATTAAGGATTAAGAAGTACAACTACTGGTTCCAATCCTGTTATATGCAATGTGTATGCAGAATCTAGGGACGAGGGTGAGATGAAAGACAATCATAATTAATTATAATAAATTCTATAACAAATGAAAAATGGAAAATGGATACGACTAAACCATAGAAATGGTAGATCGTAGGATTGTGACACAAACAAAAATATAAAGCAACAAAGAAATTTTTTATCGAAAATCGCATCAGGCGACTTTGGCTCCTCATGTAAAAATGAATATGGATTATTCATTGTTCATTTTTACATATACATATATGTACATATACATACATATACATATACACACACACACATATATATACACACACACACACACATATATATACTGTATATATATATGTATATAGATACACATACACACACACACACATATATATGTTAACCCCTCCGTCTATGGCCTGGGTTGGTTCGAAGTCGACGGGGGTTCTAGTTTGGTGGTAGCAACGGATGTGTGACTTGTAGTAGTTTTCTTCTATATTACTCTCCGAGTTCTTCTATAGTGGCTCGGAGGACTCTGGTAGACTTACTAAAATTTTCTGAAGATTCCGGACTCTTCTTATAGCGTATCCGGAAAGTTTAATGACTAAGTTCTTCTGAATAGAGCAAGGCTCGAAGGATAAGATAAAGACTATCTTTTACTGTAATTTACTGCTAAAATGTACAGGTAGTGCTCAGCCTCTGAATTAGCTTCTGAATGACAATAGAAGATTTTTACTGGGGTTTATATACCCCAAAACTGCTAACATCATTTTTATTAAATGCTAAAAAGGCTGCATTATTTTTGTACAATATTCGAAAATAAAGTAAATTTTTTAGCTGTGGTAAGGCTTGAACGAATAAAAATATTTGAAGATGAAACCATATTTTTATCTTAAACCGCGACTTTTCAGATCTGATGTTATCATGATCTGCCAAGTTAACTAAAAGTGGAAATCGGACTATGCATCTTTACACTAAAATATGCATATGAGTAAAATTTTAAGGTTTAAGATGTACAATTTAAATGCTTAGGCAAGACATGATCTTATCTTTTATAACGAAAGAGAATGTATACAAAATATGAACATTGCAAAGCTTAAGCAAGATTCCTTATTAAGCGAAATCTAAAAAAATGATTATGAGATTTTAAAAAAGAACAGGTCGCCAATTATACACTGGGGAACACAACTTTTGGTGACTTAGATGTTAGACCTGTTTCTGGGTATATTGCGGTCGCTGATTCTAAAAATGACATTAGTTTTTCTCCATCAGCTCTGCTTATCAAGATATGATATATATATTTCTATATAATGTATATAATATTATATAATTGCTGACTGGCAATCACTGTTGTTGTCAATTGAATACAAAAGTATGATGAATGTCAGCAAAAATTGTGTATTAACATCAAACAAGCATAAGGTACGAAAAATATTTCTTAAATTCAAACAAGCTTGAGACACGAACGGCAAAAAAAGTTCTTTCATTGAGACATCTCACATAAACCGCGTTTCTGAGATTTCTTGCGATGAGATGTGCCAGGACATTCGCGTTGGATGCTCCAGCAGTAATCTGCCATCATGTGAGTATCCCATCGTCCGCGGTACCGTTCTTCCATGGTCCTTAGTTCTTGGTGAAATCGTTCACCCTGTTCCTCGCTTAGATCACCGAGGTTATCTGGGAAACGATCCAAATGACTGTGGAGGTAATGCAGTTTGATGCTCATTTTACAGCGAAGTTTACAAAAAGAAGAGAGCATATTCTCCACTAGTTCACCGTAGTTATCGGCCTTATAGTTCCCAAGGAAATTCTTCACAACCATACTAAACGATGACCACGCACGTGCCTCAATGTTGTCCATTGAATCTTGGAAACGCGGGTCTTTCATGAGTTCCCGGATTTGCGGTCCATCGAAAATACTTGCCTTCAGCTTTTCCATGCTCAGCGCAGGAAATTTTCTACATATGTAGTCAAAACACGTCCCATCTCTGTTCAAAGCCTTTATAAATTGTTTCATCAAACCTAGTTTGATGTGCAGTCGTGGCAATATGATCCTTTCTCTGTCAACCAAAGCTTCTTTGATGATATTTTTTTCTCCAACCACCATGTTTTCTCTCAGAGGCCACTGTCTTCTCACCCAGTGTTCATCTTTAGCTCTACTGTCCCAGAGACATATAAAGCACGGGTACTTGGTGTACCCGCTCTGCTGGCCCAGGAGAAAATTCACCATCTTCAGATCCACACAGATCACCCATTGGTGGTCTCGGTATGATATCTTTTCTAGGACTAGGGCGACTGTCCCGTGCTCTTCTCTCATACCGACTGAGTGACCAATTGGGATTGATCTGTATCTGTTGCCGTTGTGTAGAAGAACACATTTTAGGCTCCGTTTGGAGCTATCTATGAATAACCGCCATTCACTTGGTGTGTATTCCGATATGCCCATTTTCATCAGCAATCCGCGCACATTGTTGCAGAAAACTAAATCTTTCTCTTTTGAGAAGAAGGGCAGTAAATCCTTTTCTCTGTCGCGATATAACGTGATTTTGGTTCCCGGCAGCAGTAAATTTTTTTCTCCCAGCCTGGAAGCTAACAATTCAGACGATTTCTTCGAAAGACTTAATTCGTGTTGACTAAAACCTTCTGCAACTGATGACGGTCCTTCGAAATCACTGTCATTTTGCCCACATATGCTTTCTTTGCCAGTAGCAGATTCATCATCATCTTGAGGGAGCTCTGGAAGATGGCTGAATGATGGGACAGGTATCTCATCTGAATGTGAAACAGGCCGTCTAGCTGAGTCTATGTCAGGATACGTCCATTTACTCCGGTTACGTCCATTGATGCCCTTTATATTCACCAAACAAAAGTAACAGTCATCACTGTGGTTTCTCTGTTCTCTCCATACCAATGGTATACCAAATTTCAGGCACCTCCTCTTTCCGTTGGTCCATTGCCGCAGATGCTCCGTACACGTTTTACACACAACACGAGGAGCCCATGGCTTATCTTGGTCCCCTAGTTGTACTTTGAAATAGGCAAAATAAGCTTTTTTCACAAAATCAGTAATAGTTTTTCTCTGTTCAATGAACGTGTATTCTCCGCAGATAAAACAAAACACATCTGGATGATTTAAACACTTTCTTCGTGATGAAGCCATGTCAACACCTGTAACAGGAAAGAATTCACGTTAGTACATGTACTGTACAATACACATGCAAAACAGCAACATCAGCAAAATCATAGCTACAATTTAATTATACAGATGCATTTAGATTTACGAGCAACTCATAATACCGTTCCAGAAGGGTAATAAAGTAGGTAATGACGTATGCAATATCTAAAAAACTAGAGCTGCTAGAACAAAATGGATGATATTTTCTGAATCAGTGGCATGAAAATATCCAGAATAAGGTCTAAAATCTCAGGCACCAAGAAAAACATTTTTTTTTGTTCCCCAGTGTTATTTGGCAAAGTAGAAAGCAAATAAATTTTTTTATCCAAACTCCCGTTGGCCGATTTTCGTCCTATTGTAAAAGTGAATACACACACGTACAATGTACATACATATGAATATAGGCATTATATAAAGTTAAATATAAGAATATACAGGACTATATAAATACATGAACCATATAAACACATGAATTTTAAAATGGATACAAGAACTATATAAATGAATACAAGAATTACATGAAGAATATGATAGTATAGGAATATGGGAATTATTTATGGTTCATTTTTACATACATACACACACACACACACACATATATACACACACACATATATACACACATATACACACAAATATATACGCGCACACACATACACATATATATATATACACATATATACGTACACACATATACAGACATTTATATATATATATATATACATATATATATATGCACACACACACACACACATATATACACATACACATATATCACACACATATATATACACACATACACACACACATATATACATATATATATACACACACACACACATATATACACATATACACATATCACACACACATATATACACACATACACATATATATACATGCACACACACATACATATACACACACACACATATATATATATATATATATATACAGTGCCCGCGAAAAGTATCCGATCACTCAAGAAAATACAATATTTTCCCTTAATATTCAGAGACACGTAATTCACTTTCTATTTGTTCTAGCGACATCTGGTAACTTTGAGGTTGCTCGCTGATATGAGAGCTATCCAACGCATTCTCAAATTAGTGTTCTGGTAGCCTTTGTTGCGGGTGGCTGTGTCTCAAATTTGTCAGATTTCACTGTTTGTGTAAATTTCTTGATATTTTTTTTTTTTACAGAAAGTGGTGTAAATAAAATTTATATATAATGTGTGCTAAAAAACAACTTAAGAGTGATTGTCGAGGTGCTATTGTTGCTTTGCATGCATGTGGGAAATCACAGAGACAGATAGCTAAGGAATTAAACATATCCCAAAGTACCGTTAATTTATGGGTTTCACGGGCTAAGAACAATGGTGGCCTAACCACGCCAGTCCCTAAAAAACGATCTGGCAGACCGAGAAAAACAAATTCGCGAACAGACAAACTTATGAAACGTTTAGTATTGAAAAACCCAACAATAACTGCGAAAGAAATAAAATTTAATATGAATAATTTGTTATCTGGTGTTTCTGAACGAACTATCCAGGAGCGGCTCCAAAAAGAACTCGGATTACCATCTCGCCATGCTGCTAAGAAACCGTTCATTAATGAAAAAATGCGTAAAAAACGTGTCGCATTTTGTAAAAAATACATTCATTGGACTGTTGATGACTGGAAGAAGGTTTTATTTAGCGATGAGTCGACATTTTTGACATTCAGAAGTTGTCCAAAAAAGGTTCACCGGCCTATTGGCTCAAATAGGATGGACCCTAAATACACCCTAAAGACAATGAAACACCCTCCAAGTGTGATGGTTTGGGGTTGTTTCGGTTACTATGGGCGTGGAAACTTATATTTTCTTCCGAAGAACACAACTATGAATGGTGCACGGTATTTAGCAATGCTACAGGATAAACTTCTAATGGCAATGGCAATCCAAAGGACAAAAACATACATGCATGATGGTGCACCATGTCACAGGGCCAAAATAGTGACAAAATGGATTACTGACAATAAATTTGATATTTTGGATTGGCCTGGTAATAGTCCAGATCTCAATCCGATAGAAAATCTGTGGCTAATAATAAAAAATAAGGTTGAATGCCACGACACTGGCTCAGTCGAAAAATTACAAGAGGCCATCAAAAGGTATGGTGCAAGGAAATATCAGTGGAAGTTTGTCAAAACTTGATTAAATCCATGCCAAAACGTCTAGAACAAGTCATCCAAACCAAAGGACAGATGACAAATACTAAATAAGGTTAGTATACATTTAAACATTGTTTTTTATGTAAAAAATACAAATTTCAAGGGTGATCGGATACTTTTCGCGGGCACTGTATATATATATATATATATATATATATACATATATATATATACATACACACACATATATATATATACTTACTTTTGTTGAATTTGAACCACGGTTCAGGATCGACCTGCGGTCTACCCCTCTGCAGCATCCCGCCTCATTTGCGGGACTTAGTGAAGGAGGGAATTGCTCTCTGATCGCCTCCTGCCCTCGTAGCCAGCCACATATGGCTGGTCAGGGACTTTGCACAAGAATCTGTCCAGCTGGTTCTTATATACATATATACATACACATATATATACCCATATATACATACATATAAAAATACATACATATATATACACATGCATACATACATCTATACATATATATATATACACACACACATACATACATATATATATATACACACATACATACATATATATATATATACATACATACATATATATACAAATACACATACATACATATCATACATATATACATATACACATACATACATATATATATATAAATATATATATATATATTATAATATATATATATATACACATTTTAAGTGCAAACAGCACCAGTATAATTAATGTAAAGAACGACGCTTGTGTAGAAGATCGTTCCGCACAAGATGAGGAGGGAGAACGAACAAATGAAAAATGAGGTACCTCCCAGGAATCGAACCCCGAATCATCCAATTGCCTGTCGGATATGCTATCCACTACACCAAGGACCTCGATCAATCAGAAGCCGTAATTCTCCTACATTCGAGCGGAATGAAATGCTCTGAGGGGGCACCTTCGCATGCCGTACATATATACATTTTAACTGCAAAAACACAGAGTATAATTAATATAAAAAACGACGCTTGTGTAGAAGAGCTTTCCGCACAAGATGAGGAAGGAGAACGAACAAATGAAAAATGAGGTACCTCCCAGGAATCGAACCTGGAATTATCCAATTGCCGGTCGGATATGCTATCCACTGGATTGCATATCAGACCGGCAATTGGATGATCCCGGGTTCGATTCCTGGGAGGTACCTCATTTTTCATTTGTTCGTTCTCTCTCCTCATCTTGTGCGGAACGCTCTTCTACATACGCGTCGTTCTTTAAATATACATATATATATATATATATACACATACATATATACATATATATATATACACACATACATACATACATATATATATATACATACATATATATATATATATATATATATATACATACATACATATACATATATATATATATATACATACATACATACATATATATAAACACACACACATATATACACACACACACACATATATGTTAACCCCTCCGTCTATGGCCTAGGTTGGTTCGAATTCGACGGGGTTTCTGGTTAGGTGGCAGCAACGGATTGGTTACTTGCAGTAGTTTCTTCTATACTACTCTCCGAGTTCTTCTATAGTGGTTCAGAGGATTCTGGGAGGATTATTAAATTCTCTGAAGGTTCCTGATTCTTTTTATATCGTATCGGGAAATTTTAATGACTAAGTTCTCTGAAGAGAGCAAGGTTCGAAGGAGAAGATAAATACTTTTTCTTACGGTAATTTACTGCTAAAATGTTACAGGTAATAAATAATCAGCCTCTAAGTTAGATCAGTCTAGTCAGAATGAACATGGAAGGAATTTTGTGGGTTTATATACCCATAATTTGCTAACATTATTATTATTAAATGTTGACTTGTGTCGTTTTTTATTCTCGATAGGCTGTATTATTTTTGCACAATATTTGAAAATGAAGTAAATTTTTTTGCTGTGGCAATGTTTAAACAGATAAATAAGATATGTAAAGATGAAGCCATATTTTTATCTTAAATCGCGTATTTTCGGATCTGTTGTTATCATGATCTGTCGAGTTAACTAAAAGTGGAAATTGAACTATGCATCTTTACACTAAAATATGCATATGAGCAAAATTTAAAGATTTAAGATTTACAATTAAATGCTTAGGCAAGACATGACTTCTTCTTTTATAACGAAGAGAGAATGTATACAAAACATGAACATTTCAAAACTTTTAATCAGGATTCATTATTAAGCTAAATCTAAAAAATGATTAAGAAATTTTAAAAAGAACAAGTCACCAATTATTTGGCAAAGTAGGAAGCAAATAAAAAATTTATCCCAACGAAAAAAAAAAAAATAACAATATCGCCGCGTATACATTCCTAAATGGCGACATAATGTTGGAGTTAGTACACTGAGTACAACCCAAGCACATTATTAAGTACATTGTAATTTTGGTTTATTAGAAATATGATTATAATTACCAATTAATTCACATTCGCTTATTATCGTTAATTACACTTTCATTAAAGTACATTAATTACATCATATTAAATTATTACAGTTAATTGCAATTAAACAGTTAACTAGTTTTTTAGTGTTTCATTTTTATAGACAATTAGGATGTTAGGAGTATAACACAGAGTACATGGGCATATACTGTACACACACACACACATATATATATATATATATATATATATATATATATATATTAACTGCAAACAACACACAGTATAATTAATGTAAAGAGTTACACTTGTGTAGAAGAGCGTTCCGCACAAGCTGAGGAGGGAGAACGACCAAATGAAAAATGAGGTACCTCTCAGGAATCGAACCCGGGATCATCCAATTGCTGGTCGGATATGTTAACCACTACACCAAGGACCCCAATCAGTCAGTACTCGTAATTCTCCTACATAGGAGCGGAATCAAATGCCCTGAGGGGACACCTTCGCATATATATATTATAATATATATATATATATATATATATATATATATATAACAACACACATAATAATGTTTTATAAATTAGAAGCAAGCAAAAGGAGATTTTCACCTCAGAAGCTCTTGCTTTTGCCGTCGTCATCGGAATTTGAACACTTGCATAAGCATTTACGAGTCTATTCCGAGAAATTAAATAATTTAAAGAAAAAATAAAAAGTATACATGTGAACGTACTTACATGTAAGGTAACTACGTACGTGATCATGATCATTTGCGAACATGTACGAATGCATAAAGTTTTGTACATATATTGGTACATATATTGGAGAGAGCTGGTAAGGGAAGCTATATTTTGGGGCCTCTTTACGAGTAACCCGGTGCCCACGTTGGGCTTTCCATCAAGAAAAAGAAAAAACTATAGTATTTGTCATTTATCTTTACTCATTCGGACTATAGTGGATGTAATTTTCCAGAAGAGTTCCTTGTTCCATGCACGGTCTGTGTTTAACACACACATATATATATATATGTTACGTTTTTTTTTGCGAAATCGGCGTTTTTGCAAATTCTCCGGTCAGTTTGCAAAGAAACCAAAACAATAGTAATTTTACAAAATGATCTTAAATGTTTAATCATTTGGAAAAACACAAAAATCGGTCAATTTGCAAAATCACCAATAATCTTGTCGGTGTATTTGCAAAATATCTTGTTCTAATACTGTAGAACCTTCTGGCTCCTAACCTAACCTAACCAACAGTGTCACTGTGGTTAGGTTAGGAGCTAGAAGGTTCTACAGTATTAGAACAAGAGATTCTGCAAATACACCGACAAGATTGGTGGTGATTTTGCAAAGTGGCCGATTTTTTTTTTTTTTTTGCAAATTGACCGATTTTTGTGTTTTTGCAAAGTGATCAAACATTTAAAGTCATTTTGTAAAATTACTATTGTTTTGGTTTCTTTGCAAACTGACCGGAGAATTTGCAAAAAGACCAATTTCGCAAAAAAAACGTAACATACACACATACACACACACACACGCGTATATTAG
Source organism: Bathynomus jamesi (assembly GCA_023014485.1). Classification (NCBI taxonomy): domain Eukaryota; kingdom Metazoa; phylum Arthropoda; class Malacostraca; order Isopoda; family Cirolanidae; genus Bathynomus; species Bathynomus jamesi. The sequence continues at coordinate 22,119 of JAJOZX010011608.1, read as the reverse complement.
TATATATATATATATACACACACATATACACATACACGGAAGTAGGAACATTGCCAGCCGGAAAATTTCCAGGCGGAAAATTGCCAGCCGGAAAATTGCCAGTGGGGAAAATTGCCAGTGAGAATATTGCCAGCCGGAATATTGCCAGTGAGATAAAAACTAAAATTCACAAAAAAGGATTTATTTATTAAAATATTATTATTTAAAATTTTAAAATGCTAAAACTTGTTAAGGAAAGGAAAGCCTCAAAAAGTATGAAGATTATAAGCAATAGATCGAAGAAATGTCAATTTATCTTCTTCATTATACTGACGGATGACTTTCTCCAATCCGTCATTGATATTTTTGTACTTTTTGGCAGTATGTCTCTCTTCCCCTCTTTCGAAGTGCAATTTCTTGGTCTGAGCTAAAGCCTTTTCGTTAAAGCTAACGAAAATATCACGACTTAACCTAACCAATCGTCAAGGGCGTACAGAGGACCAAACCTGGCATTCAATGAACCTAACCGGGTATTCAATAATTTTACCATAGGTTTCGATGTGTATATATATATATATATATATATATATATATATATATATATAATAGTATATATAGTTTAATCGCGGTGCTGGGGCCTTCGGGCCCAGTAATTTTAATTATTTTATTTATGTATTAACACCCAGGTGCACAACCTGGGGTCCTAATCAATATGTGTGTGAAGGTTCATGTTTGTGATTGCTTCCATTTTGGAGTTATGGCTGGAACACACACCACACACACACACACACACACACGTCCTTTTTCTCAATTACTTTATTTCTTACTTTCTAAATTTTTACATATTTTTGTCACTGGCAATTTTCCGCCTGGCAATATTCTCACTGGCAATTTTCCGTACACGCACATACACACACACATATATATACACACACACATACATATATACATACACACACACATACATATATACACACACACACATACATATATATATATGCATAAACACATAAGTGATCAGTCTTTCCTTGTGAACAGACGTGTTTTATCAAGTGTCCAGTATTACCAATTGAATAAGTGGTTTTCGTTGGTCTTTAAAAAAAATAGTGTTTGGTGCATTCTTAACTAAATTACTTCGTGTTACTAATCATTCATTAACGAATATATTTCATTTATTGACTTTATTCATTACTATATTATTTGATTAAGCCAAGGCTAGTGCACGTGGCTGCCTTGTTTGTTTCCCGAATCTATTACTAAACGAGGTTTCATAAGGTTGAAATTTTGTTTTTCAAATCTATCAGAAAACGAGGTTTCATAAGGTTGAAATTTTGTTTTTCAAATCTATCAGAAAACGAGGTTTCATAAGGTTCATTTTGTAGTAATGTCTAATTAAGAATTAAATGTTTGTTTGTAAATTTAGTAATGTTCCATTAAGTTTTATTAAATAAGAAGTTAAATAATGGTTTGTTTAAATTAAAAATATAGAAGTACGAGTTGGCAACACTAAGAGTCGGCAGGCTGGAGGCTGGGTAGAAAATGCCCAAGAGGAGTCATCGGATGGCCTTGGGTTTATTAAGGTGTTTTTTTGGTGTTAAGATGTTGTTGTGAATTTAGAATAGTATTTCGTATCTCTCTCCGACTAAAATGTTAACGTTAAATTCCCCCCTCGCATTGCCCCGTTTATCTCAGTGTTTTCGGCATGAATAAAAGTCAGTAAAGTGTAAAATCAGAGTATAATTAATCCCCCCGTTCTCCCTTGCATTGTTTGAATGATAACGGCTTTTCGGTCATGCTACCCGCGTTTATAAAGTACAGCGAAATAAGTGTAAAGAGAATAATGATAGAAGAGAAATTGAGTAAAGAAAGATCAAAATAGTACCAAAAGCAAGATAAGAAAGGTTAATAAAGATAATTACTACAATTTTCCCTTACTTCGGGGGATTAAGTAGAGTGTGGTCACCCACCGTGGGAAAAAGGAAAAACGGCAAGAAAAAAGTCGGTCAAATAGCGGACAGATAAGTTTTATTAAAACTTTTTCTTTTACAGATCTTTCGTCGTAGCTTAATTAAGTATATATTCATTTAGTAAAAATTTTTGTGACAAGAAACTGTTTCTGCGTTTCAAGAACATTTTTGGGGGTTTGCGCAGGTGACGGCACAATAAGCACGGGGTAGACCTACGTTGTAAATTATTAATTTCCAAACGCTCGTTTTTTTTTTTAATTAATTAAGAGCATGGCACCCCGTCAAGTACTTGCAGTCGCTGTGAAGGGAAATTTGCCGCATACGCGTTTACAATGGATAATAATAATGAACAGTTAGTTTGCAGGTGGTCTCAAGCATGGAAGTCCTGAAGAACGAGTTAGAACGTGAGAGGGAGGCCAGAGTGAGGCTTGAAGAAAGCGTGATGCTCCTGACGGCAAAATTAGAATCCGTTGAGACTCCAGTTACGACCCCTCCTGCCTCAGTTTCTACTAATAATATAACTAGTACTAATAGCCCTCCCATTTTCCCTAGTTCCCAACCCTTCGTTCGAGTGCGTAATGTAGCCCCATTGAGAAAACCTAAGACTTGTCTACCAGTAATAACAAACAATAAGTTTTCTGTTTTAGGTTTCGAAGATGCTGATGAACCGGAAATACGACTTGTTGGCAATTTCATTGTTCGAGGGCAGCTCGAGGAATTCTATGGGAGAAACCCTCGTCGTAGGCGCCGTTACTGCTACCCTGGTGCAAGGGTGGAGGATATAACTAATAGTGTTGACCATTTTACAGACGGAACCTCTGAGGACACAATGTATGTTATTCATGTCGGTACTAATAACGTTTTAAATTCTAGATCGGAAGAGCTGCTGGCTAGGTACAGGGACTTAATAGAGCGACTAAAGAAAAAACAAATAAGATTGTTTAAACAGGTATACTTCCTCGAATTATCCAACGTAGCGATTTCTACAGCAAGGCGACCTATATTAACAATAACCTAAAGTCTCTCTGCCAACAGGAAGGAGTGCATTTTGTGAATTTTTGGAACAGTTTCTACGGCAGGAGGGACTTGTTCCTCGGAGATGGACTTCATCTTAATGACGTTGGAGCTGCGCGTTTAGGGAACTATTTCATAATACTGTCTCTTCTTTTCAGGCTGCTGTAACTCGAACGGTCCTAGCGTAATTTCCACAAATTTCCCCTACGCTCGCGAAGGTGTCGCAATTACAAACAATTTGAAGGTTCTATCCTTAAATGCTCGTAGCCTACGAAATAAAATAAACGAATATTTTTCTTAATTGCTTGTAAAGACTATGATTTAATTGCGATAAATGAATCGTGGCTTAGCAGTGAAACAGTGACTTTGTATCAAATTGTATCAACTTGTTGTTGCAGTTATATATAGGCCCCCTAATCAAACAGCTGATACGGACGAAGCGTTATATCGTGAACTAAAGAGAATAATAGGTAGTGAGCAGGCCTTAGTTATGGGTGACTTTAATTGCGCCAACGTGAATTACGATACAATGCAGGGAGACGCGGAAGGTAATCGTTTAGTTAATTTTTTCGAGGATAGCTTTCTTATTCAAAAGGTTGGAGACCCTACGAGGTTGGACAGCATTTTAGATTTAGTAATAACTACGGACGATAGGCTAATCACGGATCTTCAAGTAATAGAACCGTTAAGCAATAGCGATCACAATATGGTAGAGTTTTTCCTCTCAGTAAGTCTCTCGAAACCAGCTAGCTCGACTAAAATTACTAACTTCCAGCACGCAGACTTTTGTAAATTTCGAAATGAATTGTCACACGTAAATTGGGAAAACGTAATGGGGATCTCCAACGCAAAACTAATGTGGGAATGGTTTGAAACAGTATTTAGAACTATAAACGAGGAATATGTACCGTACAAAATTAAGCGTGCGAAAGTAAACAACAAGCTTTGTCATTTACTTCTAGAGTAGGAGACATTATAAAGAGTAGAGATAGGGCTTATAGGCTACATAATTGCGATAAAGACAATTTGTGGTTACGAAACAACTACATATCTGTAAGACGTGAAGCGAAAAGTGTAATAAAAAACTCCAAGCGCGAATTTGAAATCTCCATAGCTCGTGACGGTAAAGAAAACCCCAAGCGATTCTTTCAATACGTCAACAATAGAAATCCAATAAAAAGTGTCTTTGGGCCGTTGAAGAATGTTAACGGAGAGCTAGTTTCTGGAAACAAGGAAATGGCTACCTTGCTAAACGAATTTTTTCCGTCAGTTTTTACTATAGAACAGTGGTTCTTAACCGGGGGGGGCGCGCCCCCCTAGAAACAGGAATTTCTCTAATTGTATTTGTTATTCTCTTAACGAGAGCATGGGCTAATATTGAGAAGTTATTGAGAATGTTATTTTGATTGAAGGGGGGCGTGGAGGGAAGGACCAATTCCTAGAGGGGGCATGGTAGTAAAAAGGTTAAGAACCACTGCTATAGAAGATATAACGAATATCCCTACGGTCATAGACATAATACCTTTTGATAATGGTAATATTTTGGATAATATTGTGGTTAGTGAAGGAGAGGTAATGCGTTATATTGATAAAATGAAAATGCGTAAATCACCGGGACCGGATTCCATATATCCCATACAACTAAAAGAATTAAAAGATAGCATTGTTGTGCCGCTAAAAACGATTTTTAATGCGTCTATTTCTGAGGGGTGCGTACACAGATAATTTCAAGTTAGCAAACGTAATACCTATCTTTAAGAAAGGCGATAAAGGTGCGGCGAGAAATTATAGGCCGATCAGTTTAACGTCTGTTATAGGTAAGCTACTGGAATAAATAATTAGGGATCGTATAGTCGAACACTTGGAATTGCATAACTTAGTTAGAAATACGCAGCACAAATTTAGGCGAAACAAATCTTGCTTAACTAATCTTTTAGAATTTTTTCAAAGCGTGGTTGACGTTTACAATAGTCTTCGGGCGGTTGATATAGTGTATTTAGTTTTTCAAAAAGTGTTTGACACCGTACCGCACAAAAGATTCATTGAAAAAACTAAGGCTCATGGAATCAGGGGTGTAGTAATAAATTGGATAGAAGAGTTTTTGCAAAGGTAGGAAACAGAGGGTGGTCGTTGATGGAGCGGAGTCGTGTTGGGTTAATGTAGTGAGGGGCGTTCCTCATGGTTCTGTACAGTTTCAAAGTTTGCGGATGACACGAAGCTGGGTGGTAGGGCGATTAATGCCAAAGATAGAGGTAAAATCCAGGAAGATCTGAATAAAATCGTTGATTGGTCAGTGACATGGCAAATGAGATTTAACGTCGATAAGTGCAAAATTTTACATGTAGTTTCGCGTAAGTAATTTTGCGTATAGTATGTCAGGGAAGGAGTTAGCAAGCGTAGAGCAGGAAAAAGATTTAAGAGTTATAGTCACTGGTGATTTAAAAGTAGCGAAACAAAGTACAGCAGCAGTCAATAAAGCGAAGAAAGTGTTAGGTTTTATAGCTCGGAATTTTTAGGACAAATCGCGTGAAATTATTGTTCCTCTTTATAAACCATTAGTTAGAACCCATTTAGAGTACGCGATCCAATTTTGGAATCCGCATATGCGAAAAGATATAGACAAAATCGAAAGAGTTCAAAGACGAGCAACTACGATGATTCCGTCACTTAGGTCGAAGTCGTACGAGGATAGGCTTAAGGCGTTAAAATTTATTACACTCGAGACTAGGAGGCTAAGGGGTAATCTAATCCAGGTTTTCAAAATTATGAATGGGTTCGATAACGTAGATAGAGATATAGCTTTTTCGAAATATCTCAATATAATAGGACTAGAAACAACGGGTGTAAGTTGACAAGTAGAAGGTTTGAGACAGCAGTTGCGAAAAACTTTTTTACGCATAGAATATTAAATAGTTGGAATAGTTTGCCGGTAGAAGTAATTAGTAGCACGTCTATAAACATGTTTAAAAATCGATTAGACGCATATGTTGATAGATTGGGTATAGATTGAGGTAGTAAAATTAAGGCTTTGTTGCTCAGAACCCATGTAAAATTGTAGGTCCCTCCGCCACCACGGAGGACACGCACAATGCACAATTACGAACACAGTTAGGGAGACGAACCATGAGTGGATCCTAGGGTCTTTGTTGGTCTGAAACATTATAACATTATACATACACACATAGACACATACACACACACACACACACATATATATATATATATACATACTGAATATATATATATATATATATATACACACACACACACACGTCTAAATATATATATACACGCACATATATAAATATATATATAAACACACACACACACACACACACAATAATATATATATATATATATTATATATATTATATATATATATATATATATATTTACATATTTATATATATATATATATATATATATATATATATATATATATACGGTATTATATATATATATATATATATATAATATATATATATATACATACATTTTAACTGCAAACAACAGAGTATAATTAATGTAAAGAACGACGCTTGTGTAGAAGAGTGTTCCGCACAAGATGAGGAGGGAGAACGAGCAAATGAAAAATGAGGTACCTCCCAGGAATCGAACCCGGGACCATCCAATTGCCGTTCGGATATGTTAACCACTACACCAAGGACCCCGATTAGTCAGTACTCGTAATTCTCCTACATACGAGCGGAATCAAATGCCCTGAGGGGGCACCTTCGCATGCCGTACATATATACATTTTAACTGCAAACAACACACAGTATAATTAGTGTAAAGAACGACGTTTGTGTAGAAGAGTGTTCCGCACAAGATGAGGAGGGAGACTTTTCAACCAGCTTCCAAAGGACCTCAGAAAAGTAACGGGGGTCAAAGTTGAAGTCTTCAAGAGAAGACTGGATGCCTGACTCAGGCATAGCTATCCGCTATAGCTGGTGAGGGAAGCTATATTTATGGGACCTCTTTGCGAGAGACCCGTTGCCCACGTCGGGCTAGCATCATGAAAAAGAAAAACTATGGTATTTGTCATTTACCATTACTTATTCGGACTATAGTGGATTTAATTTTCCCAGAAGAGTTCCTTGTTCCATGCACGGTCTCTGTTTAACATATAAGTTTCTCAGGGGACCATTCTGAGTTTGTGTGTGTATATATATATATATATATACCTTTCCTTTCCTTTCAAATGTTAAGTGCGATGATTCCTCATTCCACGAAGGTCAAACTTGTCGCCCTCTCCTCTCGAGTTGGCCTGGTAAAGTAGTGAGTTGATTTCTTGTACTCTCCACTTCACAGCCAAGTACGCCCGGCTCATCGGGGATTGTTCTGAACCAGGCGTCTAATCTTCTTTTGAAGATGTCCACTGCAACACTATTCGTGTACCTTAGGTCTTTGGGCCAGAGCTGGGCACTTGCGTTTTTTTTTGCGGTATTGCTGTACTGCGGTAAGATTAGGGACTAGTTTCTCCATTATTTGCCAAGTGTAAATAATGGTGAATCTCTTTCTTCTTTCCAGTGAATATAGGTTTAATTCGGGTAATCTTTCCCAGTAATTTAGTTCTTTGCACCCATTGTTCTTGGCCGTGAAGCTTCTCTGAATCCCTTCTAGCTGTCTAATGTCTTCTTTTTTATATGGGGATGTTAGGACCGGCTAGTATTCCAATTAGGATATGAGCAGTATTTTCAGTAGAGGAATCATTATATTCCTATCCCTTCGTTTAAAGGTTCTCAGTATCTGCCCAGTTATTCTCTTTGCTCTGTTTACTGCCATCTTATTTTGTGTTTCAAATTTCGCATCATCGATCATTACAACTCCTAAATCTTTTGCTTTAGAATTTCTCTGAATTTCTGTCCATTTGGGGTATAATATTCCATGGATTTTAGGTCTTCCTTTTTTCCGTACGGTAACAGCTGAAATTTCTCATTGTTAAACTTCATATTGTCTTCCGTCCACTTGTAGATTCTGTTCATGTCGGTTTGTAGAGATCCTATATCTTCTGGGTTTCCTAGTTTTCTACTGATCTTTATGTCATCAGCAAAGGATGTTACTATGCTGTCTCTGGTAACGTCCTCATCTTTGTCAGTTAGCATGATTATGAAGAGTAGTGGAGCTAATACTGTTTCTTGTGGTACTGAGCTGAGGAACTCTGATTCTAATGAAGATATTCCTTGTATTGTAACGACTTGCCTCCACTCACTAAGGAAATTATATATCCATTTCCCTACTTTTCCTGTTATCCCCATATATTTCACTTTATGTATTTGATTTCATGGTCACACTTGTCGAACGCTTTGGCAAAGTCTGTGTATATTACATCATAGTTTTCATTACTTTCCAGTGCATCAATAATGTTGTTGTAGTGTTCCATTAGTTGTAATAGGCATGATCTGCCTGATCGAAACCCATGTTAGTTATCATTTAATTTTTTCAGTTTCCAAAAAGTCAGATTTTCTGTCTAACTATTCTTTCAAATATTTTAACGAGATGAGATGTAAGCGATACTGACCTATAGTTTTTGGCCTCGGATCGATCTCGTCCTTTATATATTGGGACTATGTTCGCGCTCTTCAGGATGCCCGGTATTTCTCCCGTGTCTAGTGATCATCTCCATATCCAATATAGAAGCTCAGCGATTGCATTGCAGTTTTTGATCAATGTGGCATTCCATTTATCCGGTTCTGCCGCTGAGTGCGCTTTTAGTTTCCCAATAGCTTGTGTAATATCATCTGTCGTAAAGTCGAAGTCCGTCATACTTTCCCCTTGTAGTTCTTCAAAGAACGCGTTTCTATCGCATATCTGTTTGTCAGTTTTTGGGATACTGAAAGATGATTCGTACTGAGCTCTCAATATTTCAGATACATCTGTTAGTTCATCAGATAAAGCAGTCTTCGTTTTTGAAAGGTCCGATAGTCGCATGGTTTTTCGACTTCCTTTTTGCAAAATTATAGAAGTACCGTACTTTGAGTTAACCTTTATTGCTCCGATAGCGTCGTCGTCTTCTTTTTCTGTATGCTTCTCAATTAGTTCCTGTATGACGCAATCGATACTCTGCAGTTTATCATTTAATATTTTTCTGATGTTGTCTTTACAGTTACTTAATTTTGCAGTCACTCTTTTTCTCTTTCTCTTTCCTCTTTGTGTATTTTTGGGACACGTCTTTCCAAAATTTCCAGCGTCTTCTCCTCGAAGGTCATTAGCATCTCTTCCGTTGTCTTGGCCTCAAAGATGGTTTTCCAATCTATTACTTCCATGCTGGATGCAACACCTTCCCAGTTTATAGCTTTAGAGTGAAAATTAAAAATTTCGAATTTGCCTCTTTCTGTTGTTCGTGCTCGTTCCTTTCCTGTTGCTTTTATATTGGTTGTTATTTCAATGTTGTGATCCAATATTATAGTTGGGGATATTTCTACATTATCAATTAGGTTGCTGTTGTTTGTGAATACCAAATCTAGGCAGTTGTTTTTTCTTGTGTTTTCTGTTATTTCTTGTGTTAACATAAATTCATCAGCGAGAGCTAGTAGCATTTTTATCTGCTCCTCGTCTTCCCGTGTGCCCCCTCTTCTCCTGGTGTATACATATACCAGGGGCACTCAATATATTTTGCCCCACCCTCTTTTCTTAGCTAAATAATAGGCCATGGGGCTGAAATGTCTTTTGGGCCGTAAGTTTGAACTTTCTGCGCTTCACATAACAGGATTTTTCCAGTTTGAACCTCCCCTCCTTGTATAAAATCGCTTTTAAACGCTCTTGTACAAAACTGATGGTTAACGCAGTTTCGAAAATGGCGTCTGACAGTGATGTGTCGTAAACAGAGAGCTGTTATTGAGTTCTTAACCGCAGAGAAGGAAACAGTTGGAAATATTCACAAACGTCTACAAAACGTTTACGGAGATGATGATGTTGATCGAAGTACAGTTGGACGCTGGTCTAAACGTACGAGATCATCGGAGAGAGGGAGAGCCAGCCTCGATGATGAGCCACGCAGCGGTCGCCCGCCATCGGCTGTGACATCTCACACTGTGCAACATGCTAACATCATCATTCGATCAAATCGACGCGTCACATACAAGGAGGTATCACTGGAACTAGGAATTAGTGAAGGAAGTATGAATACGATAATTCAGCAACTGGGATACTCAAAACTGTGTTCACAGTTTGTTCCTCGCCAACTGACTGAAGATCACAAAGCCCAAAGAAAAGAAATTGCTTCCGAGTCGTTGGTTCGATACGAGACAGAAGGGGATGACTTACTTTCACGAACTGTGACTGGGGATGAGACTTGGGTACACCACTTTGAACCTGAAACAAAACGCCAATCCATGGAGTGGCATCACGCAGACTCCCCAAGCAAGAAAAGTTCAAAATGGCTCCCTCTGCACGAAAGGTTATGGCCACCATCTTCTGGGACATGAAAGGGGTGATTCTGATGGACATTATGAAGAAAGGACAAACAATTGGTACCCTTCAGAGACTCCGGAGACGTATAAAGCGAGTTCGACCGGAGAGAAAACTGGTACACATCCTTCTTTTGCACGATAACGCAAGACCACACAACAGTTTGCAAACAAGAGAGGCCATCACATAAATGCGCTTGACTGTGTTACCTCACCCTCCATACAACCCGGATCTGGCAACTTCAGACTTCCATTTCTTTGGGCCAATGAAGGATGCTATTCGTGGAAGAAAGTTTCAGAGTGATGATGAGGTTGTTGAGGAGGTTAAGAGGTGGCTCCAGCGGACCCCAGCGGACTTTTACCAGCAAGGAATAAAGGCCCTTGTTTTGAGGTGGAAGAATGCAGTGGAAAAGGATGAAGACTATGTGGAAAAATAAAAACTTGTAAAAAAGATATGTAACTAATTGCGTACAAAATTTCTGGAACTTACAAAGAAACTTGGAAAGAAAAAAAAAATGTGGGGCAAAATATATTGAGTGGCCCTCGTATTTTTCCTATCCTTTTATATATATATATATATATATATATATATATATATATATATATATGTATGTTTTTTCCTGTCAATTTGTGTGCGTGTGTTGTTCGAAGCCCCATAAAAGTTGAAATAAAGTAAGAATTTCGGTTATTTTAAAAGCATAAAAACAAAATCTGGGTACGAGTATTTATTTGGTGGCTGCGAAGTATTGAAAACTAACTTTTGAAATAACAGCATTTGTTAAAAAAAAAAGTTTCTTTCTGGTGAACAAATAGATTTCAAACAGCTTCCCGTCTCTCTATATTACAGAAAGCGATACTCCTCACACTCGTTGTATAGCTAGTTGTTTCCCTGAACATTTTTTCCTTCAGTCTGAAAATGTCTGTGGACCTTCGTTTCTCGGTGTACCCTATCACTCTACATTGCGTTACTGTGGCGTTCTTTCGCTTGTTTCCCTCTTCCCCACTTCCGCTTTCACGTATCAAGAACAACTGAAGTACTCTTAAGCGGGTTCGAAATTAAATAACGAAGCAATGGACAATCAATTTCAGTAGCTTTCGAAAATATGCAAATCTGCTACAAACGAAAACAGGGTCAAAAGATGCGGTTCCCGTTTATATTTCATATATTTTTATTGTATGAAGTGGGGCGATACACAAATGTTTGTCTCATCTCGAGTGTAAAACAAATAAAAGACGTCCTTTTGTGACGACTGCACAACAAAGGCAATTTCATTCGTGGTATGATATACGAAGAATAATTTCAAGGAGAGCAAACAGTTCAGAAAAAGAAAAAGAAAAAGAAACGAAAAGAGCAGAGTGGCGAATAAGGACAGAGAAGGGAGAAACAAAAACAACACATGAAGAAAACGAACAAGAAAATACCAGAGAACCCAAAAGCAACACTAAAATGGGTAAGAAAATTAATATCAGGGAGACAAAAGCAATGACAAGAAAGCAAATCCCCACAAAGTTTACAAAGAGAGAATGCAGACATTTTGCAAAAGGGAATTGCAGATACATAGAAGGACAATATATTTACGCACATTCAATTTTTGTTAGTTTCCATTATAAACATAGCCATTGTAAATTTGGAGCAAAATAAAAATTTTATCTCGCTATTTGCACAATCTGAAGTTTGGATACAGTAAAACCAGCGTTGCTACTAAAAAACTCTTAAAATAACCCATATAAAAAAAGCCGAAATTTTTTTCAAAAATATTCCTTTGTTTTATAATAGGCCTATCTTATTCTAACTATTTAATATCTAATAATAATTAGAAAAAGATAAAAAGTGTACTTTTTAGCATTCCAATATTTCAATAAAAAAAATCTGATGTCTCTGTTTGGAGGGTTAGGGTACACAGAATTTGGTAAATAGATTTTGTTAGATATTGTGTGCGCGTGCGTGTCAGGGTTAAAAAGCGTCGTCTATGTATATGTCTATGATGACTTGGCACTTTTTAATTCTGACACGCAGATATATTGGTGAAAGTTTAACTACAGTTTGTTATAAAACATGCTTCCTGTTTATAAATGTTTATAAATTCTTACAAGTTTCTTTGCTTTTTCTTTCCTAAGTTTGTTTCTTAATTTAGTCCGCATACAACGCTAACTGCATAGAGAAAAAACTCTTTCTATTGAGCCATAAGCTTGCTTGAAAAAAATGTAAAAGTGAAAGAATGATGGAAATGCTTTTGGGAGTTGCTTGAAAACTCCTTTGCTCAGTTTTGCTTCTACAATATATATATATATATATATATAATATATATATATATATATATATATATATATATATATATATATATATGATAAAACTAAAACCTTGGAAAAGCTAAAGACACCAAATGAAAAAGTGAAGAAAGTTTTTAAAATGTTTGTTTGCGAGATAAAAACAGTTTCCGCCATCGCCTGTCACTGAGTATTCCGGTTGAGCTCCAAAAATAAAATGAAAAGATTAACATTTAAGAGGGAAACTATAAATTGAAGAAAAATTTTTTTTTGATAGCTTTCATGCTATCACACAAAAATTATGCAACATGTCCATTATAGATTAAATGATTGTTTCCACTTTTTTTTCCCCAACTCATGGCAGGATGTAAACAAACTATCCGAAATATTAAGAGCTCAGTATAAATCAGATTTTATTAGCACCCACAAAAATAAAAAAAATAATATCAGCGAAGTTCTTTGAAGAAGATTTACAAAGGGAAAATATAACAAATTTTAATTTTATACCAAACTATATAGCACGAGATATGTAGGTCAACTGATATTACACATTCAACAGCAGGTCTCGAGAAATGGAACGCTACTGACTAAAATATATAATAATGAAATAGCTATGCCTTTGTTTTGGATATGGAGAAGATATTTGGGCACAGGAGGAATGCCGGATATCATGAAGAGAACGAACATTATCCATACATTTTGTGTATATATACCTGTAACATTTTAGCAGTAAACTACAGTAAGAGAATATCTTTGTCTTCTCCTTCGAGCCTTGTTTTCTTCAGAGAACATAGTCTTAAAATAGAGAAAAATAATTTCCCGATACGCTTCAAGAAGAATCGGGGAACCCTTAGAGAATTTAGTAAGCTCCACAGAATCCTCCGATCCCCTACAAGAAGAAATCGGATAGTAGTATAAAAGAAACTACTGCGACTTCCTACACGGTACCAGCGACTCTAAGGTAACAAAATCCGTTGCTGCCACCTAACCAGAACCCCCGTCAACCTCGAACTGCCCAAGGCCATAGACGGAGGGGTTAACATTTTATATATATATATATATATACACACACACAGGCAATAGATATACTCGTATTTCGGGTAGCGAAACAAAGTCGATATGCACAATGTCGATACCATAAAGTTAGTTTAAATTAGGTCAGGTCAGGTCAGGTCAGGTCAGGTCAGGTTAGCGCTGAGTGGGAATGTTTAATATTTCCTAGCCTAACTTAATTTAAAACAGTTAGAATCTAACCTAATATTAGCCCGACGAATCAGAACCTAACCAATCATAACCTAACATATTCATAGGAGATTGTAGACACCAATCAAGTACTCCATGGGGGGATTAGGCAGGAGAAAGGGAATGTTGGAACTCCCGTTTCTCCTGTCACTGTCCTTCTTCACTACATATATATGTATTTAACACACTAGTGACAATCTTTTCAGAATTTATTAAAACAAAATGGCATTGTGAGCCTTGGAGACCTTGATTTTGGCTCTCTTTCTTTCTTATAAAAGGGGGATTTTTGGGGGCACATGCCCTTGGTCCCACCTTTCTGCATAAAAACATAAACAATCGTAACCTAACCTGGATCAAAGTGGGAAAGGCCGTGGATGAGAATGAGAATGACGTGAATTGGGAATAGAGCGATTTAAAAATATGTCGTTTGAGATTCTCACTTTCCCATTCTTGGGTGCGAAATTGAATGGGAATGACAGTAAGCGAGAGTAAACCCTCCAAAATATAGGAACAGATAAAAGAACAATGCCAATGTTAACAAATGTGATTATGGAATAACAGCACATAAAATAAAAATATATGAGAATAACAGAACAAAATAGGAAGACATATATATATATATATATAACTTCCATGTTGTTACATTCCAAGAAATATCTCCAAAAACAAAGTGTGGTTGCGAAATATTCTTAACCGAAGCAAACTCTCTGCAAAATATAATGAAAGTTTCAAAAACTCGAAAATAATTGTATAAAACGTCGGAAAATAGCATTATTACCCACCTTCGCTTGTTTTATGAATTGGTAGTGAATAAGTTGTTCTTCCTGGAAACGTCCCTTTCGAAAACAATGACACTTATGAGGTAATATAATTAGAAGACAAACTTTGCCAAGGCATTCGACAAGTGTTATCATGAAGAACACAAATTCTGTGATATGGGAATAACAGGCAATATAGGTAAATGTATACACGACTTCCTTAGATAACAAACAAGTTATTAGTCCAGGGAATATCATCAGAATCGGAGATACGTAGCTCAGTAGTATAGTTTGCTCTCAATACAAAAATTAGCAGACAATTTAAAAACTTAGGCGATATCGAGTCTTTACGAACGCATACAAGGAAAATATGCAAATGTTCAAAAGGCAACCGTATGAAATTTAACAAAGAAAATTTTCAACTCTGAATGTACTCTATGTATAGAATGTGAAACTAAAATCTCTGCACTACTATGACTTAAATGGACAGGAAATTCAGAGAAACTCAAAAGCAAACAATTTAGAAGTTATAATGACCGGCGAAGTAAAATTCTGCAGAGCAATAAACAAAGTAAGAAGAATAATCGGACACATACTGAAAATCTTCAAATGAAAGGACAAGAATGTATTTGAGGATTCATTTGCTGGAAACACTGATCATCTTAACGCTACCCCCTACAAAATAAGAACAAAAATTAGTCACTTAGGAAGAATTCAGAGGAACTTTATAGCAAAAAATTAATGGATTTGATGAAATGAACTTCTGGGAAAGATTATAACGGTGATCCAAAAGTCGTGCAACCCGCATCAAAATTTGATTAAATGTTAGGCTAGCCTAAACTTAGCTTAGTTTAATTGATAGGTACTCGTACGCTAGCTTAAGCTTAGCTTAGTTTAATGTCAATACCAAAAAGTTAGTTTAAATAAGGTCAGGTTAGGTTAAGTTCAGTTACGTTAGGTTATATTATGCCCTGTTAGGTTACGCTAGGTTAGGCTAGGCTAGGTCTTATCAATGAGGGTTTGAGACTGATTGAGTTCATGGAAGATAATTTTTTACGACAGATGGTTACCGAACCAACGCGCGGTGACAATATTTTAACGTGGTGATGACGAACGACGAAAATATAGTCGAAGGTTTGGAAGTAGGTGAGAGTTTGGGATGTAGTGATCATCAAATTATTAGTTTTAAGCTATTGATGAAAAACAGTAAGGATAGTAACGTAATAGAAGTCCCTGATTTTCGTAGAGCTAATTTTGATAGTTTTGCGGACAGGATGAGAGTAGCGGACTGGGATAATTTATTTATGGGTAATGACGCAAATTTTCATTGGGAGGCGTTTAAAGAAAGTTTTTTGAATATCGAAAGGGAGTTTATTCCTCGTAGGCCCAAGCGCGCTAGAAATCATGGTAGGCCCAAGTGGTGGACTAGGGAAATAGGTGAGTTTATAAACGAGCGTAATAGAGCGTATAGACTTACTAAACGCAGTGGCACGGTAGCTAACTTTAACCCTTTACCGCACTGTGCGTCGAA
Source organism: Bathynomus jamesi (assembly GCA_023014485.1). Classification (NCBI taxonomy): domain Eukaryota; kingdom Metazoa; phylum Arthropoda; class Malacostraca; order Isopoda; family Cirolanidae; genus Bathynomus; species Bathynomus jamesi. Next base: position 5,951 of record JAJOZX010011608.1, on the reverse strand, counting down.
TACGTAACGTTTCAAATACACGCATTTAGACTCAACCCTACGCAAAAAGTTCGGCGATAAAGGGTTAATAGATATATCGAGCTTAGACGTCAGGTTAAAAGATCTGTTAGGAATGCTAAGCGTAATTTAGAGATACTTGTAGCGGCGGATAGTAAACAAAGTTTTTTGACTACGTCAATAATCGTAAGCCGATAAAAGATGACATAGGCCCTCTAGTGGACGCTAACGGCGCTTTGGCTTCCGATGCTCAGGCGATGGCAGGTATTTTTAACAACTTTTTTGCGACAGTTTTTACCGTAGAAGTAAATAATGTCTCCGACGTGAACAATGTCGTTGCATTTAGTAGCGAGACTATTTTGAATGAAATAACTGTTTACGAGGGTGAGATTGCGTATTATATCGATAAGCTAAAAGTTAACAAGGCTCCAGGCCCTGACACGCTTTATCCTAGACATTTGAAAGCTTTGAAAGACGTTATCGTAGGCCCATTCACAAAAATTTTTAATAAGTCACTGGAAACGGGGATTATTCCTGAAGACTTCAAATTAGCTAACGTTACGCCCATTTTCAAAAAGGCGACTGCAGAGTAGCTAGCAATTATAGGCCTATTAGTTTAACGTCAATTATCGGTAAACTTTTGGAATCCGTAGTTGGGGATCGTATCGTCCATCACTTAGAAAGTCGCGATTTGATTAATAGTAGTCAACATAGGTTTCGACGCAATAAATCTTGTTTAACTAATTTGTTAGAGTTTTATAACGAAATAGTGCGCGAATACGATAGGCATAGAACAGCTGACGTTATTTATTTAGACTTTAAAAAAGCGTTCGATACAGTTCCGCATAGAAGATTATTTGCGAAGGTTAAAGCGCACGGTATACGCGGTCAGGTAGCTAACTGGTTAGAGGAATGGCTTCGTGCCAGGAAACAGAGGGTTGTTGTTAATGGTAGTGAATCGGGGTGGCTAGATTTAGGTAGCGGTGTCCCTCAGGGTTCAGTGTTAGGCCCATTGCTTTTTGTAATCTACATTAACGACATAGATGTAGGCTTGATCAGTAACGTGTCAAAATTTGCGGACGATACTAAAATAGGCGGTAAAGTTCTAAACGTGGACGATAGAAATAGGCTCCAAGACGATGTAAATAGGATTATGGAGTGGACGGATAAGTGGCAGACGCAATTTAACGTAGACAAATGTAATGTAATGTAAATGATAGTAACAATAATTACATGTACACGATAGATGATAAACAGTTAGCGAGCGTTGACGAGGAAGTTGATTTAGGCGTACGCGTTATCTAAGGATTTAAAAGTTAGGAACCAGTGCCTGGAGTCTTGCGCAAAAGCTAATAGGATGTTAGGCTTCGTAGCGCGTAACTTCGAATTTAAATCGAAGAATATTATATTGCCCCTATACAAGTCCCTTAGTCCCTACTCAGGCCTCATTTAGAATATGCCGTTCAGTTTTGGTGCCCGTATTTGCGCGAGGATATTGATAGGTTGGAAAAGGTTCAGCGAGGCGCCACGAAACTAATTCCGTCACTACGCAACAAGTCTTACGAAGATAGGATTAAAGAGTGAGATTTGTATTCACTCGAGACTAGGAGATTCAAGGGGGGAACTTATTGAAGTTTTAAAAATCATTAATAAAATCGATAACGTAAATTTTGACAAATTGTTCATTTTCGATAATAGCAATACTCATAATAATGGATTTAAATTACGTGGTAGACGTTTCATTACTAACATCGCTAAAAACTTTTATACGTTTAAAGTAACTGATAAATGGAATAATCTTCCCGCGTCCGTCATGAACTCTACCAGCGTTAATATATTTAAGAACCGTTTAGATAGGCATTTTTAAAATATTAACATCGTTTAAAATAATAAAACAATTAGCAACAGGAGCTCTGAGGGTGATAGTCGAGGTTTGAGTCTGTTGACGATTGATGCCAGTTTGCGACATGCCAGCGTGTGATATGCCAGCGATAAATTTATATTATCAAAAACAAAAAGACTAACACGAACTTAGATGTAGCTCGTAGCGTAAACTAACCCACTTTTTGTTATACTCTTCATACTTTTTTTTTGTTCTTTTATCATCCTCTCTTTACTCGCATGTCTGTAGTTTGCATAGTATGACAGTGTTTCTTTGAGTTCAGACTGTGTTTGCATGGTTTGTAAGCGTTCTTATTTTACTTCTTTTCATCTCTCACCCCTTTCCTATCTCCGACTATTTTTCTGACTTGTCGGCAGTGGCCGGCGGTTGATGATGGTGAGCCTTTCTCGCTCTTTTTCTGAATGGATGTTAACCCACGAATGACAGATTTTGCTACTTACTTAATCCCTTATTCTCTTCTCTTAACCCCCTGTTCTCTTTTTTCTCTCGGGCTAACCTTAGAGTGGATCTTAGGGTCTTTGTTAGCCTTAGCTTCTGCAGATCTGTAGAATATATTGAGAGGTAACCGTGCTACGGGAAAGATGAATCTTTGCCATGAACAACGTGTTTTTATTGTTAAACATTATTTTACGGCCAAATCTCACCTTGAATGTCAGAATGCATTTAGACGAGCGTTTCCGGAGGTAACTCCACCAACCAAATTAAATATATATCGGCTTATCAAATGTTTTCGTGATATGGGCAATGTCACTGACAGGAAGCGTTCCGGTCGTCCCTACGTATTAACAGATGATACGTTAGATGAAGCGAGGCAATGTTTACAGAATTCTCCATGCAAGTCTCTAAGAAAACTACAACAAATTCATGTCATATGGAAGTGTACAAAAAGCAACGAGGAAGCTGAACTTTGTTTACCGAGTTCAAGTTGTTCATGAACTTCATGCAAATGATGGTGAGAAGCGGGTTCGTTACTGACAATGGTTCTGTCATTTCATCCGGAATAAAGTAGGTGCTTTGGATACAGTTTTTTTATGGATGAGGAGTGGTTTCACCTCGGTGGGTATGTTACCAGCCACAACAACAGAATACAGAGTTCTGAAAATCTACACGCCATTCACGAAGTGCCTCAACACTCCAAAAAAGCTGGTGTTGGGTGTGCGATCCCCCGTCGAAACTTAAAACTGAAACATTAAATGCAGAACGATACCAAGAGTTGGTGAGGCAGTTTATTACGCTACGTAAAGACGATGAACGGGACTGCTGGTTTCAGCAGGATGGAGCAACGGCTCACAGTGCTAAAACAACTATGGAAATATTGAGGGAATTGTTCGGTGAGGGCATCATTTCAAAAAAACCTCCGTTCACCACGATTACCAGATTTATCACCTGGTTTTTTTTTGTGGAGGTTCATGAAAAGAAAATTGTATGCTAACAACCCTCTTACGTTAGACCAACTTCGTCAGAACAGTGAAAACTGCTGTCAGCACAGAACAACCCACCCCTCATCGTGTCTTGGCGAACATGATAAAACGAGTAAAGGGAGAATGGTGG